>PVKU01002936.1:182816-201646 GCA_004027475.1 Anoura caudifer | reverse complement strand
TTTCCTTTGCCAGATTGGGGAAGTTCTCCTTTATTATTTGTTCAAATAAGTTTTCCACTTGTTGCTCTTCCTCTTCCCCTTCTGGTACCCCTATAATTCAGATGTTGGGACGTTTAAAGATGTCCTGGAGGTTCCTAAGCCTCTCCTCATTTTTTTGAATTCTTGTTTCTTCCTTCTTTTCTGTTTGGTTGTTTCTTTCTTCCTTCTGGTCCACTCCATTGATTTGAGTCCCAGTTTTCCTCCCATCACTATTGGTTCCCTGTGCATTTTTCTTCATTTCACTTATTGTAGCTTCCATTTGTTCCTCTAATTTGGGACCAAAATCAACCAATTCTGTGAGCTTCCTAATCACCTGTGCTTTGAACTGTGCTTCTGATAGGTTGGCTACCAGTGCCATGAGCTCTGCATCTGATAGGTTGACCTCCTCCTGGTTGCTCAAATGAATGAACTCCAAGGTCCTGGTCTGTTCTCCCTTTTGAGCCATCCTTGTTTTTTTTGTTGTTTTGTTTTTGTCTGGTCAAGGCTATTACGTAGTGAGGGGCAGAGCCTTAGGCGTTCACCAGGGTGGGGCAGCCCAGTCGCTGGGTTGTGATGCTGGATGTGGGGGTGGGGTCTGAGAGGGAACAATGGTGCTTGCTCCACTCTCTGCCAGATTTCAGTCACTTCCGCTGCTCCCCCCAAGCAAACTAGACCCCTCTGGTGCTGGTTCCCGGGTGGGTGGGCCTGCACATGCTCCAGGACCCCATGAGTCTCCCCAATGAACTCTCCTGTGAGGCTGAGACTCCCTCCTAGCACCTCAGCCCCTCCAAGTATTTTCAATGGGTGCTTTTAGGCTTCACTTCCCAGTGCTGGGGCCCTGCGTCACAGTCTGACTTGCTGCCCATTTTCACCTGGTTTGTGTGTGAATTTGTGTCCATGGTCCGCTTGGCTGTCTGTGCTCCTAGAGTGACTGTGCGCCCGGGACCACCACAAGCTTATCCCGCTGGGATCCAACTCCGACCCCACTAGCCGATGACTCCACCCCTCTTACCAGTCTGGGTGAATGAATCGTTGTTGTCAGACTCCTGCACAATTCAATTTTCTTTGTGTCCTGGTTGGGTTTTCTTTCTTTTTTTTTGGTTCTATATTTTTGTTGACCTTAATCTTGGTTGTGAGAGGAGGCACAGTGTGCCCAGCTACGCCTCCATCTTGGCCGGAATTCCCCCCAAAGTAGATTTTATTGTTTGCCACCTTCAACCCTGATAGGAACAAGGAATAAAAAATATCTACTCTTTTTTCTAGACATAAATTTTGGGATAAATTGTAAAAATTCTACCATGTTATAAATCTAGGGAAATTTTCATATGAAAACAAGAAAGGAAAAAAGAATATGATCTAATAATTACAATCTGGAAATGATTAAAGATCTAATACATGAGATAAAGCAACCACAAGTAATTAAATGCAAAGTCATTTTAATATTTACCTCTATAAGTAGCATATTTTCTGTAAATAAAGGATGTTCAAAATCAGGAATTTTAATGTTCATACTAGGAAACACTTAAATTTGATATCAAAGAGGAATTTAGCAAAGTACCAGTCTTTTAAAAAGCAGAGTAGAAGACTGTTGCCATTTTCTGACCAGAACTCCATTTTACCTCTAATTACAGAATTCCTTTTTATTTTGGGGAACCCTTCCATGAGAAGATAAGAAATAGTTGTTGAGAAGAGTGGAGCAGAGGATTAACTAGGGCAATGTTGGTAGCACCTTGGGCCACCTGGAGTTCATAAATTTAAAATGAGCCCAGTCATCCTAGTTGTGTAGTTTTCTCCAACCCCACTCAGCTGATTAGATAAAAGTGTGAAGTAGGCAGAGTGTTTTAACCTGGGATACCATTTAGTCAATTGAAGTGCAGGGCAAGAATGATGAGGGATGCACGGGAGTGATTCTAAAGATAGACAATGGAACCTAAGTGGGATAAGGGAGAAAGGGAAGACACGAAGTAGGAGGAGAGTGAAAAGTCGGAGGGCCTACTAGGGTCAAAGAATTGTAGCATTGGTAATATACATAGTGAAGGAGAGGAAGAGGTGGTTGGGAACCTCTTCCTGGGAACCACCCTGCCTGGTTTCAGAAGCTGTAAGCCCCCATGGCTAAGGCTGAGTAAAGAGACCTTGGGACCTTAAGCTACTAAGGAGACAAAGCTTATCTTTCTGGCAGGGGTGCCACCTTTGCCCTTTTATTTCACCCTGCTTGGCCCCGGACAGATGACTGGTTAGCCAATGATGGGTAAGATTCCTCAGGGGAGGGATGACCTAAGGCAGGCATAGTTTCAAAGGGGCCCTCAGTGAAGGACTTGGAGTGCTATAGAAAGGAGGGGTGATGGGCCCTCACCCCTTAGCTTTGACATAACCTGAGTGCTCATTCTGTCTGCAAGAAGTCTCCTAATCTCTTGGCTGCCTTACTTCTCCTGCCCGACTTGAGCCTGAAACAATGTCAGAGGGCAGTGCAGCTCTGGGCAGGAACAGGTGGTCCCCGGGGCAATCAGGCCTAAGAAAGAATGCATAAAATCCTGTGAAACCTGCTTTGCTAAGAATGTCCTCAATTTTCTGATAAGGGTCCGAGCAGGAAATGAGTTTGTTTCCCAAAGTTTTATGGCCCTTTAGCTAACTGACCCTGACTCAGAATAAGCCCTCGTAGTTCTTTGCATTTTATCTGTTGTTTGATCTTTACTGCCTGAGAATGATTGATGAGCTTTACCTGTATTCCTGTGCAAATTCAACCCAATGAAAGCCCACTGAGGAACAGGCTCCTGGTCCTTCTCCCTTGAGAGAATGGCCACCTTTCCTCCTCAAGTAGATCATGTCTTGGACGGACGGAGTGGGGTATGGGGAGAGCTCTGTGAGCTGAGCACCCTCCCAAATTTGAAATTGATATTTAAAATTTTTAATAAAAAAGATTGTTTATTCATCACTTTTCAATAATACCCTTTCGTTAAGTCAATTTTAATGTACAATTTATAATAATGTATAGGAGACCGTTCTGCATGGTGTGGACCCAGCTTCCACTCATAAAGGCCAGTGGAAATTGAGAATCCATGCGCATGGATAGGTTCTCACATGGGGAATCGGGCCAGCATTGTACCTAGGCCACTTTGGGACTTGCTTTTTGCTAAAACTCCCTCACCCTGTATTGAGGCAGCAAACGTTTACTGCATATCTTTAGAGTAACTTCCTAAAATCTATGCTAAAAACCTTCCAAGGATGAGTGTAACCAGTTCAACCACTTTTCCCTTTACATTTGCAAATATCCTTCTTTTTGATGTAATTAGCAACATCCTCTCCTTTGTTTTCTGTAAAAGGTAACCACCTAAAGTGAACCTGTGCATAGTAAACGAGGACCATCCTCAATGTAATGTGCCCAGAAAATCAATAAAAGCTGGTCAAGGCAAGGGTCGGGGCACTCTCCCCTTGAGAGAGTGGCCAAGCCTTCCCTTTTCCTCCACAGGACTCAGTAGTCCATGTGAATTTGTCTCCTCTCATCCACAATGCTGCAGACACTGCTGGCCGGTGACTGCATCAATAATGAAACTCACATATTTTAAGTATATAGGTTCATGACTTGTCAAGTATATCTACCTATATAATTGCAATCAAAATCAAGGTATAAAAGATTGCATTTTTCATAGTTCGCTTGTGCCACTTGGCAGTTAACCTCCTTACCGTGGACTGAATGTTTCTGCTCACCAACTTCACATGTTGAAACCCTAACCTTTAATGTGCTGGTACTACGAGGTGGGGCCTTCCTCATAAATGGCATTAGTGTACTTACAAAAAGAGACAAGATAGCTAGTTAGCCTTCCTCCACCATGTGAGACAGAGAGAAGACAGCCGTCTGTGAACTAGGAAGCGGACTTTCACCAGGCACTGAATCTGCCAGCTTCTTATCTTGGACTTCCCTGATGCGGACACCAGCTAACAGTGTCCATGTCATCATGGATGAAATAAAACATACACACGGACTACCGAGTCTGGTGGAGGAAAAAGGATAACAGCATGGCTTTTCTCTCAAGGGGAGCAAAAGCTGCGGCCTCCACCATGACAGGCCTTTATTGTATATCTCCTCACATTACAAGATTGTCCTCACTCACTATGCCCCAGTTACAATAAAAGGAGCCAATGCCCCTAATCACATCACCAAAGAAGGATATTAGCAAATGAAAAGGCAAAAGTGGTTGAGCCAGTTACATTAGTCCCTGCAAAGTTTAGCATGGATTTTAGGAAGTTACAGTAAGCACTTGCAGCGTGAGGGAGTTTTCACAAAAAGCAAGCTTCAGAGCAGCCCAGGTATATTGCAAATCTGATTACCCATAAGAGAACCTATCTGTGGGTGTGGGTCTTGTGCATCTCTGAGTGGGAGCTGGGCCCATGCTATGCAGGAGGGTCTGCCACACTTCCCAGCCTCCAGAACTGTGAGAAATAAATGTTTGTCATTTAAGTCACCCAGTCTATGGTATTTTTGTTACAGCAGCCCCGATGAACCAAACACTCCCCCACCCTCATTTTAATGAAACACTACTGTGGTTTTTAAAAGTCACTATAGATGAGTTTTAACTTATTCTAGAATTTCATGCAGGTGGAATCATATAGTATGTACTTTTTTACCCTGGCCACTTTTACCTAGTGTAAAGTTTGTGAAATTCATCACATTACTGTGTTTCTGAGTAATTTGTTCTTTTTTAATGTTAATTGCTATTTCATTATATAAACATACAACAGTTTATTTATTCACCTGTGGATAGATATTTGGGCTGTTATTAACACCCCTATACAAATTGTTGAATGGGCATATGTTTTCATTCTTGGGTAAATACTAGAAACTATAGTTGCTGTCATGTGTTATCTGTTTTTATATTTGTTGGGTTTGATTTGCTAATGTTTTATTTAGGATTTTCCTGTCTATGCTCATAGGACTAAGGGAAGTCACCACAACTATCAGTCAAAGAGGGAAACATCTAGTCCTTTGCTGGAAGGTGAAGGCAAAATGAACCCTTTGGCTCTTTACCTGTGTTGGAGCCATGGAT
The DNA here is from genome assembly GCA_004027475.1 of Anoura caudifer. Lineage (NCBI taxonomy): Eukaryota > Metazoa > Chordata > Mammalia > Chiroptera > Phyllostomidae > Anoura > Anoura caudifer. Next base: position 196,586 of record PVKU01002936.1, on the reverse strand, counting down.
AAAGGGGGGAACAATGGATAAAGCAGGGAAAGGAGGGAAGGGTCATCAAGGAACATGTATAAAGGATACCTAGAGAAAACCAAGGTGGAGTAGGATTGAGGGTGGGAGGTGGGGATGGCTGGGGTAGGTGGGAGTGGTGGGAAAATAAAATGAGGTGATGGATGTTTAACTAGACTTACTGTAATGATAATTTTGTAATGTATACAAATATTGAATCATTATGTTGTATACCTAAAACTAATATGATATGTTAATTATACCTTGATAAAAATAAAAATAACAAAATGAAATAAGAAGAAAATAGAACAAAACCAATGGCAAAGGGAACCAGAGTGCATACAAGCCAGGTGGAATCATCCACCACCATAGGAAGGAAGGCATAAAAAAAGTAAATATGGGGTCACGGCAATAAGGAAAAATGCAGATATGCAGGGGCCACATGAGTCCCTCCTCATAACTGAATAAACTTGCCTTAAACTCTTTCCAATCTCTGTTCTTTGGAGATCTACGCACATATATTGTTAGGCAACCAATCCTTAAGTAGCTTGTGTTTCCTGAATTGAAATTCCTCTGCCATTCTGAATAAACTCAATCTCTTTCTTTTCAAAGTGCAAATCTACAAATCACAGGGCTGAGAGTAGGGGCTACTCTTTAAAAAAAAAAGTACAACAGTTGGTGACTCCCCAAAGGGCCACCACATTTTTTGGAGGCAGACTGTTTTCAGTTGTAGCAGGGCAACCACTACACCCACTGCACCTGAAGGTGGGTCCAGAGTGAAGCATCCCCCTGGATCCATGGAATTACAGCTTTTGATACCTGGGTCAAATATCCTCTTCCTTAAGTGTTAAGTGATTCTGGAGGGTTATTGATTTAAAGACCGTCAAATTCAGCAAAAGAATTATTTATTCCATAGTAAATAATTCAATTTGCAAGTTCAGGTTTATAACTAACTTACGGGAGCTTTTCTTTCTTGTATACTTTTTAAATACCCAACTGAAACTCTGGCATGTACTAAGGCAATCAGTAGATTCTTAAGAAAGCAATCAATATTCCAAAAAGTTCCATCACAAAATTAGGCATTAAGAGAATTGAAGTAAAAGACAAAGAACACATTGTTTACTTTATTAATTTCAGTTCTTTCCTGACAATGAATTTTTATGAGCTCCTTGGATCGTTAAGGTAATTGACATTTTAAAGTCCGTGATTATTTGGGACAGGAGTACAATATCGTAGGCTTTTGTTTGTATATTTATATTGACTATCTATGAGCAATTGTAAGTAAAATAACTTCCATTTTAAAATTGCTCATTTAGTATAGTATTTGCCAGCATCACTTAAATGCATACTTATTATATAGCATGGGGCAAAACTAGGTTTACAGTTGTTCATATGGAAAATAATACAATAATTAATAAATAATAATATAAAAATAAACTGTTTTCTGTACTCACACTGTAAGCCTACTTTTGCCCCGCCTTGTATGTGAAACACAAGTGCTTTGTGAGTTGGCTTTAAAATATTTAATTAAGAAATGGAGGGTAAAGGAACTTAGAGCACAATGTAAATGGCTTCTATGACTTTGAGGGAAAGGACATGTTAGAATAAGTTTTCCAAACACCTAAAACTTATATCTTCAAGAGCTGCCTTTTTTCTTTTAACCAATGAAGTACTTTAAAAAAAAAAAGTATTGCTTGAATTCCTGTCATATTAAGCAGAACATACAGAATATAACTTATGCATTCTGTAGGTGACAATTACATGTCAGTTCACCAAGAGGTGCTGCCCTTGAGGTTTATTGAAGTGCAGACACAAAGGAGATCAGAAAATAGGCAACAGAGCAGCTTGAGGCCATATATTAATTGATGGGGCCACATATTGATGCCTCCTCTCTCCCCCCACAGCCCTCCTTACTACACCCATTTGCTTCTAATCTTCTATTTATTTACAAATAGGAAGACTGGGGGTTGGTACAAGGAACAAGATAACCTTGATTATTCCCTCACTAACTCAACTTTATATTCTTGTGCATTTTGGTTTTGCAGTGGGGTCCAAGGGAAACTCCAAAAGCTTTCATGGGGATATCAAGTGGATATATTCATAGGCCTTTTTCTCTTATTTTTGTGCCATAGGTCTTCCAGTTTATCAAAGTGACTAAAAAGTGACTTCTGGAGACATGCACATCATTGGATTAAGGTCTACGTACTTCACAAACTTGCAGTTATCAGATGAATAACTTATGCAGATTTAATGTACAGCACGGTGATTAGAGTTTATAGTATTATATACTTTAAATTTGCCAAGGGAGTGGATCTGAAGTGTTCTCACCACACACACAAACGCACACACACTGGTAAGTATGTGAGCTGGTGGACGTGGTAACTAACTTGATTGTGGTAATTATTTCACAATGTACACATATTAAATCACATTGTTTACCCTAAATACATGCAATTCTTATTTGTTAATTATACCTTTATAAAGCTGGAGAAAAAAGGATCTGTGTACTTCAAAGTTAGGAAAAGCGTGAATGGCCCACTGAAAACACGATTTTTTCCTATCTCTTGTCCTAAAAGCAGATCCTGAGATAAGGATTCAACTACGAGTTCAGCAATTCCTCAAATGAAATCAGTTTGTTAAATGTTGTTTTGTTTTAACATTTCGTGAAATGCTATAGGAATGTAACTTGTTTCTATCAATTAACCTATGGTAAAGTTGATTTCTTTATGCTTCTTTGACTCAAAGTTGCAGAACCTATGGACAATGTTACCTGAGGACTTAGTTTATTTGGCGGGTGAAGGAAATACAAGCAGGGAAGAGGGTCTCGAGAGAAGAAAGGGAAAGCAGCCAAGATTGTGCGTTATCAAAATTCAGCCCACTGGGCACTCCAGCGTCCCGTGAAGCACCCAGCCGGCAGTCACTAGGCCACCCCCACGACTCGGCGCAGAATGTTCAAGGAGCGTCAGGACTTCCGCACTTCCCGCGTGCATGCGTGTCGTGCGTGCGCGTGCGTGTGCGGCGTGCGTGAGTGAGCGGTCAGTGCGGAGGCGGCCAAAGAAAGCTTTCAGGTGGAGGATAACTGCCCTGGTAAGATGAAGGAGAAACTGAGACACGTTAAAAATTTTAAGAATTTATTGAGCACAAATCGATTCAGCTGGCCAGTGCCAAACTCAAATTGTGGGGAGCATTCCATGGCGGGAGCACTGAGAGAGATGTTTATGGAGAAAAGTGGGAACATTAAGAAAATTATTCATGGCCTAGGCCACAGGTGGCAAATAGAAGGCCCGCAGGCCGAATCCAGCCCTCCACCTTGTTTTATTTGGCCCGGCACCTTGTTTTAACCCAGCGGCAATGCCGTGCTCCTTGCCCCCAGTTAAGAAGCAGTTACATTTATTTATACAGACCTAAAATTACATTCGGCCCTTTGAAGGCAACCTCGAGGCTGATGTGGCCCCTGTGAAAATGAATTTGACACCCCTGGACCAGGCTACAGTGTAAAACCTTGTGTGCGGTGTGTGATTGGTTGTCCTTAGGTTTTCGTTTTATAACGTTGTGGCCTTTATAGCCTAATATAGGCCACCATGTCATTAAAACTATATCCATCTAATGGTGTCCTTGTTTAATTAACAGTCTGTTTAAATTGAAGTGGCCTTGTTAGAGGATTAGATGGGGAACTATTAGTGTCCACTGTAGCTGGAGACTTGGGCAGAAGAATGACCCCTACTCTTAGCCTTGTGATTTGTAGACTTGCACTTTGAGAACAAATTGTCCACTTACATACAGAGGCAAATGAGGCAGAAGACAAGGAATTGAGTTTATTCTGAGTAGCGGAGGAATGTTAATTCAGGAAACACAAGCTACAGGGGAATTGGGAGAAAGTTTGGGGTGGACTCTATTTCCGGGCAAGGAGTATAAAGTGGGGCAGTACTGTTGACAGGAGAGACCTGGTTCTTCTTGCTGATATGTGTAAAGAATTACAGATCAGCAAATCTATTAGCATGTAATCAGTTTATTAGTGGCCTGTTCCCATGGACGAGAACAGGACTGGGTAGAGTTGGGGGTGAAAGGCAAAGTTTCAGGGCAAAGCAGGGTGTCAAAAGCAAGAGTGACTGAAGACCAGTGTGGCAAGCCCCTGGGCAGCCTGAGGCCAGGTGACCAGAGGCCCAATTGCCTGAGAGCCAAGAGCACCCCTAGCCCCTGAGAGAGAGTCCTTTGTTCTGAGGACTTACATAGTTGGTGGGATAGGAGGAAAAAAGTTACATATTGATTAATGGGTAATTGCGGTTCCAGCTTTCCTGGGGGAATGTGACAACCCAAACTTAGGTATGTGTGGGGGTCTGTTAGCCTGAATCCTTATCTTGCTCTAAACTCCATTTGTTCATCTTTTTGTAAAGCAAACACGTGACAGGAGGCAGTTAATTAAAATTGGGGCACTTTCCAAACTTATTTATGGGCTCTTTCTGTAAGCATCAGGGACTCCCTTGTAAAATAGTGGCCAGAGGTAGGCGATTAGCCAAAGTTGTTTTATGGGCTCTTTCTTTGGGCACTGGGGACCCTCTCCCACATTCCAGGCCTTGGGATGAAAGCACAGTTTCAAGGCTTTCTTTCCCAGGTAGTGGAAATGCTACATAGAATTTCAAGGACTTCTCTTCTTTCTTGCTAACATAGTGTTTCTTGTGATGTTGGAGCACCTGGCAATATTTTCAGACCAGGCTCAGGACTGCTGAGTTAGTATGTGAGACTTGTCTCCTTCCTCCTCCCTGCCTCCGTTTACTATTTATTCTACCTAATTGGTATAAGGTGTTTCCTGGCAACCAGGGTGCTGAAAGCTAGTCAGTAACAGTATTGCAGTCTCAGCGTTCTTCCTATGCTGTCTCCTGCCTCAGTTCAGCCAGTGCTGCACAGTGAGTTCATTGTCTTAAGGACGGGGAGAGAGTCTTGGCTGAACTTCATTGGGCAGGAGGTAAGTTTCTGGTTTTCTGTAAATCAGGTAAGTCTCTTGGTTATTAAGTTTCATTTTCCTCAAGGTGCCTGCATGAGAGTCTCCTGTTCATATCCTCAGGTTCTATTCTAGACTAAAATCCTTTCACAAAATTAAGAGACAGTTATGTGTTTCCTTTCACTCTACTGGTGAATGTTTCTTTATTGTTCTATTGACACAATGTTTCTGGAAGAAAAGCTTAAGCACTATTAAGTAGGTCCATCATGTAGCCTTTTGTGGTTTATTTCCTGAATAAGACAATGAATTGTCTATCTCTACTTTCCCTGTCTCTACTTGTATAATAATTTATTGCCAATTGTAATTTCTTCTCTCTTGAGTAGTTAGGTGGGGTGGGAAGAAGGAGAAAACTTCATTTTCTAATGTCAGTTTACTCCTTTAAATCATATAGTCTTAAAATTGTAGAGTAATGATTCTGAAAAATATAAGTAAAGCACTGCTTATTTATAAAAACCACACTGTTGATAAAATGTTCTGCTGTGGGTGGGAACAGAGAGTACATTAAACAGAGTTCCTGTCTTATGTTATAGTGGGAAACTCTTTTTTTGGCCAGCATCTTTTTCTTGTGGATCTCTCTCTCTCTCTCTCCAACTTCATTTGAATGCATATCTATGTCTGTAATAAGGTCTTACACATCTAAATACCCTTTCCACGGTTGATACATGGCGATGATTAATTTTATGTGTCAACCCGACTGGGCCACCAGGTGTCCAGATTAAACATGATTTCTGGATGTGTCTGTGAGGGTGTTTCTGGGTGAGATTAGCATTTGAATCCATAGATTCAGTGAAGTAGGTGCCCCTTCCCAGTGTGGGTGGGCATCATCCAGTCCTCTACTGTTGAGGGCCTGAATAGAACAAAAAGTTGAAGAAGGGAGGATTTATTCCTTTCTTGCTTGCCTGCTTGAGCCAGGTCATTTTCAGTCTTCTGCTCTTGAACTGGGATTTACACCATCAGTTTCCCTGGTGCCCAGGGCTGTGGACTCAAATTAGAATTATACCATTGGCTTTTCTGGTCTCCAACTTGCAGATTATGGGGCTTCTCAGCCTCCATAATAATGTGAGCTAATGCCTCATAATAAATCTCCCTCTATATGATATCTATAGCCATATACCAGATAGAGATGGTAAGTAGAGTAAATATCCAATATAATACAGTGGTACCTTGGTACTTGTTGTTAATTGGTCCCAGAACTTGTGACAAGTGCCAACACCATGAGTGGTGCCCTGGCTGGTGTGGCTCCATGGATTAAGTGCTGGTCTGTGAAACAAAAGGTTGCTGATTTCATTCCCAGTCAGGGCACATGCCTGGGTTGTGGGCCAGGTTCCCGGTTGGGGGTGTGTGAGAATCAACCGACTGATGTATCTCTCACACATTGATGTTTTGCTCTTTCTCTTTCTCCTTCCCTTCTCCTCTCTTTAAAAAGAACTCCATAAATAAATAGAATCTTTAGAAAAACCTACAAGTGGCAAGTAAGTGATTAGTGATGAAGCATTTTGTCTTGTGGGGCGGCATCATGACTCATACAAGTTCAGGCAAGCGCAATGAGTCCCGAGCAAGTCCTGAGTGCCGAAACATTTCTTTCTTATCAAAATGCGACGAGTACAGGGTTTGACAAGTTCTGATGCTGACAAGTACTGAGGTATGACTATATATGTGGCTATATATGTGGGCATATATATGTTTATGACACAGTATATATACAATGGTTCTATTTCTACGAAGAATCCTAAGACAGCATGTGACCAGGGCTGGACTAATCTTAGTGCACTATTTGGCTGGGCACACACATTGTGTATACTGACAGACTGAAGGTCTCTTTCTGCCTTATTTGCTAATCTGAGATAATATAAAACTAGGCATGATTGCGGTCAGTATCTTGATTGCTTAGGTGGAGAGATTGCATGCAGAATGAAGCCAGTTAGAGGCAGGTAGTGGAGAGAAAAGGTTCTGAAGCTTTAGTCCCTGGATCTGGCTATGCTTGAGCTCTGTGTCAGCACCTGCTGAGTAAATTTTTCTGAGCTAATATATATATTTTTTGTTTAGTTTAAGTTAGGGTTCTAGCACCTGCTATAGAAAGAGTTCTGTCTAATACATATTCAGAACTGGCAAGAAACTGAAGATGCAAATTAGAAAATGTTTGTATCAGAAATTTTTTTTTATAAACTTAGCTTGATGATTTAAAAAATCTCCTTAAACACAATAAAACTGGTTTAATATCAACAAAGAAGATATTTTAAAAAACCAGAATATGTGTAAAATTACGACCTCTTGCATTACCACACCCTTGAGAGAAAAGAGTGGCTTCTATTTATGTTTCCTTGCAGAAGAGAAAATTATTACTGGATATGTTTGTCTCCTGGCCTCCAATTCTACATAAGTTTGTGAAAGTTGACAAGTGAGTAAGTGTCTGTGTATTCTTTTATAATTTTAATTCCTATGTACAACTTTATTTCCTGGGCTGGGGGTTTGCATGTGAGATGAATCCCAAACATGAAAAGCAGATGTTGGTGTGCAATGTTACGATATACAGTAAATCAGATGTTATTTGCGATTGCTTTAAGAACAGGTCAGAAACCATTTCTGGCCTTGGAAACCTGAAAGGCCTATTTTGGGGGTGGTGAGTTTTGTGGCAAATCCCTGCTCTCTCCTAATCACCAGTCCCTCTCACTCCCACCAATGATCTCAGCTATAGATGCCCTACCTTCAAAGCAACCTTTAGTTGTCCAACAAAAATGAATGATTTATAGAGAGGCAGTGGGTCAGTGCAGCAGTGCACAGCTGTGTGTTCTGCCACGTAACGGACCCATGGAAGCAGCTGGGGCTGTAAGGAAAATCAAGGAGGGTCACATGATTATTGGGACAAATCATCTGTTGTCAAACTTTTTGTTTTCAGGACCCCTTATATATTACTGAAAAACCCAAAGGACTTTGGTTTATATGGGCTACATCTATTTATATTTACCATATACGAACTTAGAGCAGAAAAATCTGTAAGTTTTAGGAAGCTTACAATACTTAATCTATAAGTATTGTGTTCACAGTATTCTAATTTATACTGAAAAATTAGAGTTTGTAATCAGCAACAAACACTGTGTTCTTCTTTAAAAGTAACTAGAATGTGAAATGAAAATGTCTACCAATACCCAAATCTGAATAATCATACCTTGTCAGTGTTTTTTCAAGACAACATTGTATTCCATGAAAAAAGTGTCTTCTAGTTCAGCTAGCAACTTAAATACATAGATGTTTTCCTTGAGCCATTGTACTTTGGTATACAGAAGTGCTTTATAAGTGCTTCCCAGGTCATAAAATAGAATGTTAAGAAGAAGTATACTCAAGGGTTGATAACTAACAATTTTCAGTGCTTTATCAAGGGTGTTCTTAAGTGAAACTGTTTTTTTTTTTTAAACTGGAGTGTGTGGCAATGAAGAATACAGTGACTATTGGAATAGTTTGGTGTCACTGTCTTGACTGGTGCTAAGGTACCAGCAGTTTTACCCACATTGCTTTGCACCATCAGTGTAAATATCAATATAGTGAAGAAGACAGCTATCATCTTGGTAGTGTTATGAAAATAGTTTTGACCTTGTGGGTTCCTTGAAGGGATTTGGGAATCCCCAGGGGTTGGCAGATCATAGTTTGGGAGTCCCTGTTTCAAAATGCTATCATTTTATTATTCAGAAACAGACTTAATGAATATCTATTGTTACCAGGCACTTCTGAGGGCATGGGGTGTATCCAAGGACAAGACAAGATCGCTCCCTTTTTGGAGGTTATTTTCTAGCAGCAGTGGTGACAGACAATAAGACAATACATATAATAGGTAAATTTGGAGATGCATTAGGAGATGATAACAGCTATGGAAAAATAAAAATTAGAGCAAGGTAAGGGTGATTAGGAATGCTTGTAGGTCACAAGTAGCAGGTTGAAATGTTAGAGTGGTCAGGATAGGCCTCATTGCAAAGGTGGTATTTGAGCCAAGTCTTAAAGGAGATGAGGCAGTTAGCCATGTGGTTGGTTGTCTGGCAGAGGAGCATTTTAATCAAGGGAACAACCGTATAAAGAATATAAAATGGGAGTATGCCTGGCATGGTCAAAAAAGCACGAGGAAGTCAGTGAGGAGGTAGTGGAGGGATTGAATGATAAAGTCCTAGCATAAGTAGCCAGAGACAAAAGAGAGGGTATAGATCACTTAGAGAAATGGGAGCTACTGAAGGGTTTTTAGTGGAAGGGTGACCTGATCTCTCTTATGCTTTTAAAAGGTTATTTTAAAATATATTTTATTGATTATGCTATTACAGCTATCCCATTCCCCCCCTTCATGCCCCTCCACTGTCCACACCCCCTCCCTGCTGCATCCCCCCCAGTTCATGACCATGGGTCATACGTATAAGTTCTTTGACTTCTACTTTTTCTGTACTATACTTAACCTCCCCCTGTCTATTTTCTGCCTACCATTTATGCTACTTATTCTCTGGACCTAAAAGGTTATTTTTATTGCTGTGTTGAGGATAGACTGTACAGGACAAGGAAGGGATATAGAGATTAATTAAGAGGCATGTATAGTAATGGGATGAAAGATAATAGTGGGTTAGGCCAGAGTGGTAGATGTGGAACTGGTGAGAAAAGAGAATCAGAACTCCTGAATGATTTTGATGTGGGGGTATAAAAAAAAGAGACAAGTCAAATGTAATTTCAAAATTTTTTGGCCTTAGTAACTGAAAAGATAGTGTATCCTATACAAAAATTACCTCAAAATTTACCATCAGTCTAAGTTTAAAGTTCTAAAATTTTTAGAACAAAATCTTCATGACCTATATGGGTAGGCAAAGAGTTCTTAACCCTGACATCAAAAGCATGATTCATAAAAGAAAAAAACTAAAACATTGGAGTTCATAAAAATTAAAAATATTTGCTCTCTGAAAGATACAATTAAGAAAGTGAAAATAGTTACAGTATGGGAAAAATTATTGCAAATCACATATCCCACAAAGGATTTGTACCCAGAATATATATAAAAAGCTTTAAAAAATTCAACAGTAAGAAAACAAAGAATCCTATTTAAAAATAAGAAAAGGATTTTAACAGATACTTTAAAAAAGGGATGGCAAATAGGCACATGAAAAGATGCTTCAATCATTAGCCATTAGGGAAATGCAAATTGAAATCACTATGAGCTACATTATACCTAGAATGTACAATGTATTTTTGTTTTAGAATGCCTAAAACAAAAATACAGTAGCAAGTGGTGGTGAGGATGTGGGGCAATTGGGTCTCATACATTGTTGACAGAAATGTAAAATGGCATGACTACTTTGGAAAACAGCTTGGTGGTTTCTTATAAAGTTAAATATCTACTCATAAAACCTAGAAATCCCAATCTTTGATATTCACCCCAGAGAAATCAAAACATATTCAACAAAAACCTGCACATGAATATTCATAGGTTTTATTTGTAATAGGGAAAAACTAGAAACTATCCCAATGTTGATCACCAAGTGAATGGATAAACAAATTGCAGGATTTCTATATTAAAGAATACTGGCTCTCCAATTAAAAAATGGGCAAGAGACTTGAACAGACACTTCTCCAAGGAGGACATACAGAGGGCCCAGAGACATATGAAAAAATACTCAGTATCACTAGTCATCAGAGAGATGCAAATTAAAACCACAATGAGATACCACTTCACACCGGTGACAATGACCATCAACAAACAAGTGTGGGAGAGGATGCGGAGAAAAGGGAACCCTAGTGCACTGTTGGTGGGAATGCAGACTGGTGCAGCCGCTGTGGAAAACAGTATGGAATTTCCTCAGAAAATTAAAAATAGAACTGCCTTTTGACCCAGCAATTCCACTGCTGGGATTATATCCCAAGAACCCTGAAACACCAATCCAAAAGAACCTATGCACCCCAATGTTCATAGCAACACAATTTATAGTAGCCAAGTGCTGGAAGCAACCTAAGTGCCCATCAGTAAATGAGTGGATCAAAAACGATACCAAAAAAATATATGGTATATTTGCTTCCAGCCAAGATGGAGGTGTAGGTAGACACACTGTGCCTCCTCGCACAACTGAAATAAGAACAACAAAAATTTAGAAACAAAATAACAACCAGAACTGACAGAAAATTGAACTGTATGGAAGTCCGACAACCAAGGAGTTAAAATACACACATTCATCTGGACCGGTAGGAGGGGCAGAGTTGGGCAGCTGGGCACAGAGGGGTTGCAGAAAAAAAATGGTAGCTGATGAACCCCAGGCATGCAAGGCAGTAGCTGATGGTCCCTGGGCACGCAAGATGGCAGTGGGCAGACCCTGCGTGCGCAGGCAGTAGTTGGCAGACCCAGTGAGGTGCGTGAAGTGGCTGGCTGACTGCAGGCACACATTCATGCGCTGATAAACCAAGCGAAAATAGGGAGTGAGACAGACCTCGCAACCCATGGCCCCAGCGCTGGGAAATAAAGCCTCAAACCACCGATCTAAAACACCTGTGGGGGTTGAGGTGCCAGGAGAGACTCCCAGCCTCACAGGAGAGTTCTTTGGAGAGACCCACAGGGTCCTAGAATGTTCACAAGCCCACCCATATGGAAATCAGCACCAGAAGGGCCCAGTTTGCTTGGGGGAAGTGGCGGAAGGGACTGAAATCCGACAAAGAGAAGAGCAAATGCCGTTGTTCCCTCTCTGACCCCTGCCCCACATACAGCATCACAACCCTGCCACTGGGTTGTCCTGCCCTGGTGAACACTTAAGGCTCTGCCCTTCATACATAATAGGTGCATCAAGACCAAAAAAAAAAAAAAAAAAAAAAAAAAAAAAAAAAAAAAAAAAAAAAAAAAAAAAAAAAAAAAAAAAAAAAAAAAAAAAAAAAAAAAAAAAAAAAAAAAAAAAAAAAAAAAAAAAAAAAAAAAAAAAAAGGCCCAAATGGAAGGACAGATCAAAGCTCCAGAACAAATACAACTAAGTGACAAAGAGATAGCCAGCCTATCAGATGCACAGTTCAAAGCACTGGTGATCAGGATGCTCACAGAATTGGTTGATTTTGGTCACGAATTAGGTGACCAAATGAAGGCTATGCTAAGCGAAATAAAGGAAAATGTACAGGGAACCAACAGTGATGGGAAGAAAACTGGGACTCAAATCAATGGCGTGGACCAGGAGGAAGAAAGAAACAACCAAACACAGAAGAAGGAAGAAATAAGAATTTTTTAAAAGTGAGGAGAAGCTTAGGAACCTCCAGGACATCGTTAAATGTCCCAACATCTGAATTATAGGGGTACCAGAAGGGGAAGAGGAAGAGAATCAAGTAGAAAAGTTACTGGAGCAAATAATAAAGGAGAACTTCCCCAATCTGGCAAAGGAAATAGACTTCCAGGAAGTCCAGGAAGCTCAGAGTCCCAAAGAAGGTGGACCCAAGGAGGAACACACCAAGGCACATCATAATTACATTAGCCAAGATTAAAATGAAGGAGAGAATTCTAGAAGTGGCAAGGGATAAGGGGACAGTTAACTACAAAGGAGTTCCCATCAGACTGTCAGCCAATTTCTCAAAAGAGACCTTGCAGGCAAGAATGGGCTAGAAAGAAGTATTCCAAGTCATGAAAGTCAAGGACCTACATCCAAGATTGCTCTATGCAGCCAAGCTTTTAGAATGGAAGGGAAGATAAAGTGCTTCTCAGATAAGATCAAGTTCAAGGAGTTCATCATCACGAAGCCCTTATTATATGAAATGTTAAAGGGACTTAGAAAAAGAAGGTAAAAAACATGTATAGTAAAGTGATAGCAAACTCACAGTTATTAACAACTACACCTAAAACAAAAACAAAAACAAACTAAGCAAACACTAGAACAGGAACAGAACCACAGAAATGGAGATCACATGGAGGGTTAGTAACAGGAGTGGGAGGAGGAGAGGGGGGACAAGATACAGAGAATAAGTAGCATAGATGGCAGGTAGAAAATAGACGGGGGAGGGCAAGAATAGTATGGAAAACGTAGAAGCTAAAGAACTTATGACACATGGACATGAACTAAAGGGGGGAATGTGGGTGGGAGAGGGTGTGCAGGGTGGAGGGGAATGAAGGAGGAAAATGGGATAACTGTAATAGCATTATCAATAAAATATATTAAAAACAACAAAAAAAAACCCCATGGTACATTTACACAGTGGAATACTATGCAGCAGAGAGAAAGAAGGAGCTTCTACCCTTTGCGACAGCATGGATGGAACTGGAGAGCATTGTACTAATAAGCCAAGCAGTGAGGGACAAATACCATATGATCTCACCTTTAACTGGAACCTAATCAACAAAAGAAAAGAGCAAGCAAAATATAACCAGAGACATTGAAATTAAGAACAATCTGAGAGTAACCAGAGGGGAGATAGGAGGGGATAATGGGGAGGAGGGAAGGATTTTCAGGAACAACCATAAAGGACACATGGACAAAACCAAGGGGCGGGGGATGGAAGCAGGGGAGGGAGGTGGGTTTGGTTGGGGTGGGGGGGAGTGGTGGGGGTTAAATGCAGGCAACTATAATTGACAACAATAAAATAATTTTAAAAAATAGTGGTTCAGAAAGAAAAAAAATGGAATACATGGATGGATGTCGAGAGTATTATGCTGAGTAAAAAAAAAGTCAATCTCTTTGTTTTTTTAAAGAATATTTTATTGATTATGCTATTACAGTTGTCCTATTTTTCCTCCCCCTTTCCCCCCTCCACCCCCATCCCTCAAGTATTCCCTGCCCCCTTAGTTCATGTTCATG
>PVKU01002936.1:0-182716 GCA_004027475.1 Anoura caudifer | reverse complement strand
AGTCTAGGCTGTAGGTCCTTGCTTTTCATGACTTGGAATACTTCTTTCCAGCCTCTTCTTGCTTGTAAGTTTTCTTTTGAGAAATCAGCTGATAATCTTATGAGAACTCCTTTATAGGTAACTGTCTCCTTTCCTCTTGCTGCTTTTAAGATTCCCTTTCTTATCTTTAACCTTGGGTAATGTAATCATGAGTTGTCTTGGTGTGTTTCTTCTTGGATCCACCTTCTTTGGGACTCTCTGAGCTTCTGGACTTCCTGGAAGTCTATTTCCTTTGGCATATTGGGGAGGTTTTCCTTCAGTATTTTTTCAAATTAAGTCTTCAATTTCTTGCTTTTCCTCTTATCTTTCTGGCAGCCCTATGATTCAGATGTTGGAGTGCTTAAAGTTGGCCCAGGGGTTCCTGGCTTCCCCTCATTTTTTAGAATTCTTGTTTCTTCATTCTGTTCTGGATGAATGTGTATTTCTTCCTTCTGTTCCAAATCTTTGATTCAAGTCCCAGTTTCCTTCCCTTCACTGTTGGTTCCCTGTATACTTCTCTTTATTTTGCTTTGTATAGCCTGCACTTCTTTCTCTATTGCATCTGTACTCAATCATTTCTGTGAGCATTCTGATTACCAGTGTTTTGAACTCTGCATCTGATAGGTTGGCTATCTCCTTGTCACTTAGTTCTTTTTCTGGATCTTTGATCTGTTCTTTCATTTTGGCCATATTTCTTAGTCTTGGAGCACATACTATATTGTAAGGGATGGAGCCTTAGGTATTTGCCAGGGTGGTGCAACCCACTTCACTATGTTATGGCACTGTATGTGGAGGTGGGGTCAGAGGGGGAACAATGCCCCTTGCTCAGCTCTCTCCCTGCACTCAGTCACTTCCCTTGCTTCCCACAAGCATATTGTGCCCTTTCTGGTGCAGATTCCTGGATAGATGGGCTTGTGTACATTCTAGAGTCCTGTGTGCCCCTCTAACGGACTCTCCTGTGAGACTGGGAGTTTCTCCTTCTGCCACAACCCCCACAGGTTTTTATAGCCAGTGGTTTTGAGGCTTTATTTTCCTGTGTTGGAACCCTTGGTTGCATGGTCTGTCTCACTCCCCAGTTGTTCCTCCCAGCTTATCTGCATGCTGCTGCCTTGTCTGCCCTGGTCTGAGAGCTGCTGCCTTGCCATGTGTCCTCTCTGACCCGGTTTCCTTTCTCCATCCCTTCTACCAGTCGGGATGAATGTTTCTTTAACTCCTTGGTTGTTGGACTTCCATACAGTTCAATTTTCTGGCAGTGCTTGTTTTTTTTTTTTTTTTTTGATTGTTACCATCCTTTGATTGTGCAAGGAAGCAAAGAGTATCTCCCTATACCTCCATCTTGGCTGGAAGTCAAAAGTCAATCTCAAAAGGGTACATAGTATATAATTCCATTATATAAACATTCTTGATATGACAAAATTATAGTAATGGAACAGATCAGTGGTTGATCAGTGGTTGCTAGGGGTTAGTGTTGTAGTGAGAAGGATGTGACTTTAAATAAATAGCATGACATACATGATGATAAGCAAATACTGACTGAAAAAAAATAAGTAGCATGAGGAAGTATCTTTAGGGTAATGAAACAGTTGTATATACTTATTTTATCTACTGCTGTTTACAAACATCTAAACCTGTGATAATATTTTATAGAACTGTGTACCAAAGGAAAAAAGAATACACATAAAAACTGGTGAAATCCAAATAAGTTCTTTATTTAGTGACTGGTATTGTACCAGTGACAACTCCTTGGTTATGTAAGATGTTATTTTGGGGGGAAGGTAGATGAAATGTTCACATGAAATACGTACTATTTTTGAAACTTCTCAATGAGCCAAACATTATTTCAAAATAAAAAGAAAAAACACCATTTCCATTAACTGGATGTAAAAGGCTGCAGTAAAGCTGGTTTTAGAGAAGATGAGGAGTTCAATTTGGGACATTATAAACTGGAGATATCTGCTGCACATACATACGTGCACACGTCTGGAGTTTGGAAGAGGAATCTGAAAGAGAAATACACTGGGAGGTGATATATAAAATCTCTGCAACTTAGGAGACTGGGTCAGCTAATCAAGGCAGGAGTGTAGATCAAGAAGAAAAGAGGAATCAGGACTGAGCCTTGGGATTCTCTACTATCAGAAAACATGAAAAATAGAGAGGACTCTGGGAAGATAATAGTTCCAAGTTTACTATTTCCCTTTTCTCAAAACTCTTTGGTGTGCGTGTGTGTGCATGTCTGTATGTGTGTGTTCATGTGTGTGACTTGATGGAGCCCTGTTCCATCAGTAGACAGATTTACTGGTAGATATCAGTCTCTTTTAGATATTGTGGATGTTTTTCTCTCTTCCTCTGCACTTTAACAATTCCAGTAAAATTTTACAATATATTAGTAAAAATGCCCCTCCAGTCCTTCATCTATTCAGTCATGATCAATGACTTTGCAACCTCTTCTCCCCATCCCTGATACCTTTCAGGGATCATGTATGGTAATCTCAAAGCTTTGAGAGAAATGAATATTAGTTTCATTAAAATAAGATGAAACATCTGTTGTGAGACTACTTTCCCTAATGGGGAAATAAAGACAAAATTTGATTCACTTTTAGGAATAAATTTCTCATTATCTTCTTTTTTTAGTTTCCTAAAATTTGTGCTCATTTATAGTCAGTCTCTCCCCAGCCAATGTTATCTTTAATCCAAAGTTCTATCTCCTTGCTACTGTCGTTCCATTATCATTGCTATTAAAAATTAATTCACTTAATTAACTGACTTTAGCTTCATGACTAGGCAAACTGTTGTAGCTATTTTATAAGTTTAGTGATGCAGCCTTGTTTAGAAGGAAGTTCATAATCCCTAATTCATATTAGGAAACAAGAAGGGTGAAAAATCAATGGCATCTATGTCAAGAAGTTGGAAGAACAGCAAATGAAACCCAAAGGAAAAATAAGTTATAATAGATATAATAAAGATAAAAGAAATCAAACAAACATAGTAGAAAGGATTAACATAAATGAAAGATGGTTCCGTGCAAGAAAGATTGTCCCAGAAAAAAGAGAGAAGCTATAAATTATCAATATCAGGTATCAAAAATGGGATATCACTTTAAATCTTATAGACATTAAAAAGATATGAGAATATTATAAATATTTAGCCCAGTGAATGGAAAAAGTAAGTAAAATCTAATTCCTAATAAAACACAATGGACTAAAACTGACATCTAGTTCTGATATAAGCAGAAATAGAAAATCTGAACAATCCTTTTATAAGTTGCCTGTTCATATTCTTTGTCCATATTTCTGTTGATATTTTTATATTTTTTGATTGATGGATGGAACTTCTTTATATATTAATATATTAACTTTCTCATATACATTGCAGATATATCCTCCAGTGTTTTTACCTTTATATTTCATTCATAAAAATATAGAAATTTTTATTATATGATTAAATTTGTTGAACTTTTTCTTTGTACTTTCTTTTGCTTTTATTCTTAGTCTATCCTTACATGGTTTCTTCTAGTTTATGATGATGATGTGTGCATCTGTGGGGGAGGATTGAATGTGGGGGGTGGGGGTGGGTGGGGCAGGAGAGAGTAATGGGGGAAAATGGGGACAACTGTAATTGAACAACAGTATTATGCATTTGGTATTATGTTACACTGGAAAAGGTTTTATGTAAGAATGAAAGGATCTAGGTTCTTAAAAAATGAATTATTTAAAACTTTTGGAACTTAATTTGTCAATTTTCTCAACGTTATTTAGAATATAATCAATAACTTTTTCCATTGATTCGTAATGCTTCCTTGACCAAGCGTTAAAAATTTTTGTACAATAGGGTCTGTTTCTTTTTTGATTTCTGTGTTAATTTGTCTGTGGCATTGCTCCTTAAATTTTTGCATTTCCTTTACACCTTATTTCTGAAGAACTTCAGAATAGCTTTATCATTCTAAAAATTTCTACAGGTGTTTTGTTGAAGCTATATGCTTTTGGAGTGAAACCTAGACCAGGGGTGTCAAACTCATTTTCACGGGGGGCCACATCAGCCTCACAGTTACCTTCAGAGGGCCGAAATAATTTTAGGACTGTGTAAATGTAATTACTCTTAACTGTTAAGGAGTTGAAATTGCATTTGGCCCTTTGAAGGCAACCATGAGGCTGATGTGGCCCCTGGTGAAAATGAATTTGACACCCCTGACCTAGAGATTTCCACAGAGGTAATGTATCAAAGTGGTTAAAAGTACAGGTTTTGTACAGTATCTGTAAAATGGGGGTAGTAATTCTTGATAGTTTGTTGGAGAGATGAAATAAAATGAAAGTAGAATGGGAAACACCTTGAACAATCCTTGGCATAGAGTAGGTGCTTATTAATTAAAATAACTAAGTCTTACCAACTCCCGTTATTCTGTGCCTCTCAATTAACGATGCCTTTTATTACCATTAATAGTATTTGGTGTTTCTGTCCTTATGTGTAGCATGCTTCTCTTTTGATGTACATCTTTTCTGTCAGAAAAAATCTAGTTTTTTCATATCAATCACACTGTTTTTGCTTAGGTTTACTCATAGGTGATTTATGGTTTATACCTGTATTACTGTTTTTCATAGACTTGGTTTTCTCCCATTACATCTTCTTGGTCATTGATGCTATATAGGCAAGACTTTGAAAGTGTGTATTTTTCTTGTATCTGATTACTTTCCCAAAATATAAAAAAAAATAATTTGAATTTTTCAATTGATTCTCATATGAGCTACAATGATAGTTTGTGTTCTCATTTCCTGTAATTAAAGTGCTTATTTTTATTTTCAGTTTCTTTCCTTTTTAACTGAACTCAACAGAAGAAAGATGGTAGTACATATATGTTTGTTTTAACCCTTATTTTTAATGAGAATGCTGCTAATATCTTACTGTAACTTATTTTGTTGGGTATTGGTTTGGAGCAGATGTTCCTTATGTTGAGAAAGAATCCTTCTCTTCCTAGTGCACCAGATATGACTCTCAGGCCATAAACCTGAGTGTGTGAGAAAAGTAACTGCAGTAAATTTGTGCTTTGAGTCTTTATTCTGCAATATGGCAAAACCTTAATTTCAGTTACTTAGGGTTTCTCCTCTGCTTTTCCAAGGGGCTTACATTGTGTCAAGGTGGGGGAGGGGAGTGAGCCTCCGATCCTGGGCCTCCTTCTCTTACCTAGTCCTTCATTTCTCTCTTCCCCAATTGTGGCTGAACCAGTCAGCTATGAGGCAAGTATGGGAGGGACTGGACAGGAAAGAGCAGCAAAGATTGGGGTAATTTTTCTGTCTTTTCTCTCACAGATTGCAGTTGGGTGTGTCAAAAAGCAAAGAGTGTTCAGAGAAGTTTTCCTTACCCTGATCCCTAGTCTTCCCCTGACAATTTATCTCCCCATCATAGTCCCTCAGCTCACTAATTGTGGGGGGAATTGTGCTCCACAAGTGGAGCATGGTTTATGGAGTGGTGGGAATAAGAAGGTAAGTGAGGATCCAGGAAGAAGTGGAAGCATAGAAACAAAAGGAGAAGGAAGATAGAAGGAAGGAAAATGTCAGTAACAAGTAGAAAGATAGTAGGTCTGGGTCAGCATGGGCTGTCTGCTCTTAAACATAAGCAAATTTGCTGGCTATTCCTAGTGAAGGGCTTCCCATATTTCAGTTAAAAATATTGAAAAAGGAAGTAGGTATAACCCAAAGAACTTCTCCTTTCCAATATTTTGAAATACAAATGTGCACACACATATTTTGTATTTTGTATCTGAGCCTGCCTGCTTCCTTCCTTTCTCTCTCTCTCTCTCTCTCTCTCTCTCTCTCTCTCTCTCTCTCTCTCTCTCTCCCTCCCCTCCCTCCCCTTCCCTTTTTCTATTGGGTTGACCAAAAAGTCTGTTTTGTTTTTTCTGTAAAATAAAAGACACATTTTTTCATTTTCACTAATAACTTTATGGATTTGGATATTTTGAGTGTGTCAGCTATTTCCCACATGGTATAATGTTGATTGTTCTCAATTAATGTCTCGATTTGATTGCTATCAACTTCAACTGGTCTACCTAACTGTGGAGCATCGTCCAGTGAGAAATCTCCAGCATGAAACTTCACAAACCACTTTTGACACATTTAATAAGTTACAGCACCTTCTCCATATGCTGCACAAATCTTTGCATTTCAGTCACATTTTTACCTTTCTTGAAATAAAACATAATATGCTGAAATGTTGTGTATTTTTCCATCTTCAGTATTAAAATGGCTACACAAAATGGCTTCACCACTTCTGATAAGTTTTTTTAAAAATGCATACTGAGATGACAGCTGTCACAATGCAATCTAACAAAATTGTTTCAAATGAAGTTAAAGACAACTAAACACTATTAAGCCATCCTTACAGAACAAACCAAAACGAACATTCCGGGCAACCCAATACGTAAAACTGGTGAAGCTGACATACAGAGGTTAGAAAACTGGGAAAGTACAAAAAAATAAATGCAAAGAACAGGTTTTTGACACATACTTCTGATTTGTTGGGAGAACAGGTGTTTTATTTTGCCAGAATGTGTTTAAACAATGTTTTGATATCCTTTGGAAGAAAAACCTGCTCTGCATTCTACCTATTCTTTTCCATTTTTAAAAAGATTTTATTTATTTTTTAGTCAGGCGGGAAGGTAGGGAGAAAGAGAGGGAGAGAAACATCAATATATGGTTGCCTCTCATGCTCCCCCTACTGGGGACCTGGCCTGCAACCCAGACATGTGCCCTGATTGGGAATTGAACCAGCAACCCTTTGGTTCCCAGGTCAGCACTCAATCCACTGAGCCACACCAGCCAGGGTCATTTTACCTGTTCTTTGAAGAATGCAGCAGTCACGACAGCTAGCTCTTGGGTGACTGTAGTCAGCAATGTAGCCTTCTTTGTCTGGGTCATAGGTTGACATTTAGTTCTTCAGCTGCAATTTTGTGCTGTTATTTTTTTCTCTCCATCTGGTTCATTCTGAGTCATGGGGAGTACACTCTTCAATGTGGTGGGGTGCACTGCAGAGAGGCCTGCTTTACTTGTTCTGCACCGTTAAATGCTTGCTTGAGTCTATCAGAAATAGTTTGAAGAGTCACAAAACAAGAAATAAGGGGAGAGTGTATGTGAGGTTCTGCCTGGGAGGACTTGGATTGGGAGAAATGAAATTAATGAAGAGAGTTTTCTGTTGCGTTCCAACAGTAATGTACTAATGTGCTTATGGGCAGCCAAATCTGTGTCATGATTCTTAAGCAACCAAAGAGCCATTTAATAATGGCATTGTCTCCTGATGAAAGATTCCATTTGAGCATGCCAGGTTCCTGGGGAGGGTTAGGGGTAGAGGTCACCTTAGAGACAGAATAGCATTACCATTGTCAAATACCTTTGGTTATTAGTATTCCCTAATATATATACCTGTAATCCCTCAATGGAGAATTGAAGGTTATCATCTCAGTCACACTGAAGGGACATGATTTTTTCAGGATGTGGGAGGCTTCTGTTCATTAAGAGCCTGCTGAAAGAGCATAGCTTGAAAAAATTTCATCTGAACAAAAGTGGCCCTGTACTCAATGAAAATTACTTCCAAGGAGATAAGGGTAGTATATACCTTTAGGATATTAGAAACTACAGTGGAATGGACTTGTGGTACATTTCTATTCTTTCCTTCTTTCTGTGCTTAATCATTTCAAACATAAGTGTAGTACATGTAGATTATGGAGCCAATGAATCAAAAATTCTTTGTATTCTTTCATCTCAAAACATTAAATCCAATATATTTACTATAGGTGTAATAATTCCTTTCAGAAGAGAAGAATCATAGCACCAGTAAAATGATAGAAAAATGTCATTTGTTGCATTACCTGCAAGCAGTTGGAACAAAATATCATAGTTTAGAAACCATTCTGTGAGTAATTGTGTGCTTTTTATTAAGAAATACACAAAATGGAAGGAGATGGGGAATAATAGCTTTTCATCAGCATTAATCCTATTACCTGAGAGTCCTTCTATAGTTGTAAGTTATAAGAAAGCATATTTGTCCCTGAAAATGTGTGGTTTGCAGTAAAATCCATTTACGGTACTTCGGAATTCAGCTCACATAACCTTCTTGTAGGCTGCAAGGAGGTTCAAGCTGTTCTAAAACAATCATCATGATCCATTACACTTTGTTCCCTGTAGCTTTTGCCCCCAGTTACATGTGATACTGTAATTGCATAAGAAATTTAAAATACATGCTGATTTTATATGTGGAAGGATTATAGTTTTGTTTGTTCAAAGCATTCTTCCATATACCATCCAGAATCTAGCATGAACAGTCTGAGGCAAAAGTAACATTTCAAAAGGTGATGTATCAAATTACCTTAGGAGAAAAATACTTCTTGAGATTGTGGTTTGGTTTCCATGTGAGAAACAGAAAATTCAAGCCAATAATTTAAGCCCCAAAGATTTACTGTAAATATCTATATCATAGAAGCAAAATTATTTTTTCCTAAGTACACATTGAAATAATTTTATCCTCAATTGGAGATTATATTGATTCCATTTCTAATAAATGATAAAAGGTACCATATATAATATTTTAGGTTATATTGGGACTATAACCTAAATAATCTTTTTAGATACCCATCAGCTGACAATGCAATTAGATCCTTCTCAATTTTGTTGAAAGCACAGAAGTGAGCATCATCCTGAATTGTGAAGAGATTACCCATCATTAAAAACATCAATTTTTCAGTTTTGGGGAAATTCATCAAAAAGGATTTTCTAAGACTGATCAAATAACTACTAATTATGCTGCCTACTCTTTTATTTAGAGGCATCTTCTTTAGCCTAATAGACTCATAACAGATTGGGAAAACTAAGAGATCATTAGTTATTTAAAAAATTATTATTTTAAATAATCTTTTAAATAATCTTTTTGGATGATTCAGATTATATCTTTTTAAATATATTTTATTGATTATGTTATTATAGTTGTCACATACCCCCCCTTATTCCCCTCCACCCTGCACACCCCCTCCCACCCACATTACCCCCCTTTAGTTCATGTTTATGTGTCATAAGTTCTTTAGATTCTACATTTCCCATACTATTCTTGCCCTCCCCCTGTCTATTTTCTCTCTACCATCTATGCCACTTATACTCTGTACCTTTTCTCCCTCTCTCCTCCTCCCACTCCCCTTTTGCTAACCCTACATGTGCTCTCCATTTCTGTGTTTCTGTTCTAGATGTTTGCTTAGTTTGCTTTTGTTTTAGGCATGGTTGTTAATAATTGTGAGTTTGCTGTCTTTTTACCGTTCATATTTTTTATCTTCTTTTTCTTAGATAAGTCCCTTTAACATTTCATATAATAAGGGCTTGGTGATGATGAACTCCTTGAACTTGACCTTATCTGAGAAGCACTTTATCTTCACTTCCATTCTAAATGACAGCATTGCTGGATAGAGCAATCTTGGATGTAGGTCCTTGACTTTCATGACTTGGAATA
Organism: Anoura caudifer; assembly: GCA_004027475.1. NCBI lineage: Eukaryota > Metazoa > Chordata > Mammalia > Chiroptera > Phyllostomidae > Anoura > Anoura caudifer. Next base: position 173,218 of record PVKU01002936.1, on the reverse strand, counting down.
CTTCTTTCCAGCCCTTCTTGACTGTAAGGTCTCTTTTGAGAAATCAGCTGACAGTCTGATGGGAACTCCTTTGTAGGTGACTGTGCCCTTATCCCTTGCTGCTTCTAGAATTCTCTCCTTCATTTTAATATTGGCTAATGTAATGATGATGTGCCTTGGTGTGTTCCTCCTTGGGTCCACCTTCTTTGGGACTCTCTGAGCTTCCTGGACTTCTTGGAAATCTATTTCCTTTGCCAGATTGGGGAAGTTGTCCTTTATTATTTGTTCAAATAAGTTTTCCACTTGTTGCTCTTCCTCTTCCCCTCCTGCTACCCCTATAATTCGGATGTTGGGACATTTAAAGATGTCCTGGAGGTTCCTAAGCCTCTCCTCATTTTTTTTGAATTCTTGTTTCGTCCTTCTTTTCTGTTTGGTTGTTTCTTTCTTCCTTCTGGTCCACACCGTTGATTTGAGTCCCAGTTTTCTTCCCATCACTGTTGGTTCCCTGTGCATTTTCCTTCATTTTGCTTATTGTAGCCTTCATTTTTTCATCTAATTTGCGACCAAAATCAACCAATTCTGTGAGCATCCTGATCACCAGTGCTTTGAACTGTGCATCTGATAGGTTGGTTATCTTTTGGTCGCTTAAAAGTATTGGCTCTGGTGGTTTGATTTGTTCTTTCCTTCAAGCCATTTTTTTCTCTTTTTTTGGTCTGACGTAGTGGGGGGGGAGCCTTAGGTGTTCACCAGGGTGGAGCAACCCAGTCACCGAGTTGTGACGCTGCATGTGGGGGTGGGGTCCGAGAGGGAACAATGGCGCTTGCTCCGCTCTCTTTTGGATTTCAGTCCCCAGTCCCCTGTGTGAGGTTGGGATTCTCTTCTGGCACGTCAACCCCCACAAGTGTTTTCAATCGGTGCTTTTAGGCTTTATTTCCCAGCGTTGGGGCCCTGGGTTGGGCAGTCTGTCTCGCTGCCTATTTTTGCCTGGTTTATCTGTGTGCGAATGTGTGACCGTGGTCAGCCACCTTGTGTGCCTTCCTGGGTCTGCTTGTTGCCTCCCCGTGCCTGGTAACAGCTGCCTGTGTACCTAGTGTGTGCCAACTGCTGCCTGTTCATCTGGGACCACTAGCCACTGCTTTTTTCCTGCTGCAATCCCTCTCTGCCACTGACTCCGCCCCTTTTACCGGTCTGGGTGAAACATTGTCGGACTTCCGTACAATTCAATTTTCTATCTGTTCTGGTGGTTTTTTTGGTTCTAAATTTTTGTTGTCCTTAATTTTGGTTGTGAGAGGAGGCACAATGTGTCCACCTATACCTCCATCTTGGCTGGAAGTCAGATTATATCTTAATATCTAATTTGAAAGGATTAGGAAACAATGAAGAGAAAATACATAGTTTCATCCTAGTTTATCCCTCAAACTAGGGAAAACTCAACATTTTTCCCAGGAACCAACTCCTGCTCCTCTTGATCATTATTGCTTCTTGCCTTTTAGTCATTCATTCTTCTTTGAGACCTTTCATTCTTTCCTTCTCCATGCATTCAGTTGCAAACGCCTACAAAGTCTTTTCTTGTAAATCTGCTCTCCTCCATAGGATCTCAAATTTCATCTCTTTGAAGAAAGTCCATATAGTCCAGTTTTTTTCAAAACTTTTTAAGTAGCAGAAAGTTTTCTCCAAATGACACCCCAATTAACTATTATGATTATGACAACAATAACTACTACTGTTACTACTACTAAATCTGATTTGGTCCATTCTTGTTGGCTTGCTATTGCCTTCAAAGATGCTTTATTTAATCTCAAGGATTCCCTGGAGTGGAAACAAAAAGAGGTCCAGAGTTTAAGTGCTTTGCCCAAGATCATTAAGCCAGTTAGTACAAAGCTGGGACTAGAAGTCAAGTTTAAGTTTATTGCCCTTTTGGCTCCATTGTCCATACCATTACTATCACCACTTGAGACTTGGTTTATTGAAATATGCTCTTAGCACTCTCCAATCTTTACTCTTACACTTTCGCATTTATGAAACATAAGATATTTTGTATTTCTCCTCTGTACACAAGCTTCTGTGGCTCTTCATTGCTTACAAAATCAAGCTTCAGTCTGTTTAGGTTCATTTTGGGCTTTTTATAATCTGAACTTTTCTTACATTGTTTTCAAATTCATCGTCACTGTGCCAGGCTGGTGGTTTGTTCACTGATCTGCGAATCACCTCCAAGTAATTCCTTACTTTCTTCCCTCTACCTTGAATGCCGGTTTTCCTTTCACTTGATCTTTTAAGGCTCAGATCAAGATCCTTGAAGCCTGTTCTAACTATACCAGTTCACAGTTATCCCTTTTGTCTTTTGAAGGACTATATTCTGTACCATTTTTTTGGCTTTTACATTTCACATGGGTAAGAATATGTATTGTCTTTACAGTAAAAATACAAGTTCTGCCAGGACATGGACCATGGCTTATTTTGCATTTAATACTGACATTGCATTGGGTGAAAATCAGCTGTATTTTGCGAGTGAGTTAAATTGGGCTGGCAGGATGAAAACTATCCCTGCTCTCAACACCGCACAAGGATCCATGGCAAAAGTTTTTATGTAGCTGATGATGTTCCTCCAGTGGACTCTCATCCACTTCCTTTCTCACCATAAAATATTGGATCTAAGATTTCCTATTGGATTTTATTTTGTAACTATGCCATCAGCCTAATCATTAAACAAATCTAATAGAATATAAATAGATGTTAATGATAATAATTATATAAATGTTTTATTGCAAATAACTTAAAGTTGACTGGAACAATGAATATAATTCCTTTTCAGAAATTAGTAAGAATCATGTCAAAAGCTGTACTTACTCCTAGAGCAGGGGCTGTCCATGCCTCTCTCATATCCAGGTGATGAACTCGGCGTGGTTCTATGCTTTATCTACATAGGCATCTACAATTAAAATTCAGAAGGTGGTGTTATTTGAAATGGAAAATGGAGTCAGATTTCTGATTGGTTATTGACAATGAAGAGTAACTTTTCTAATTAGGTTATATGATGAGTATTTTCAATATACCTTTGTTAGTACCTTTTTAAAAAACTTTATAAGCTGCAGATTTAACTCAATTTACTGAAAACAGGTTAACAACATTGAATATAACTAATGATCTCTTAGTTTTCCCAACCTGTTATGAGTCTATTAGGCTAAAGAAGATGCCTCTAAATAAAAGAGTAGGCAGTATAATTAGTAGTTATTTGATCGGTCTTAAAAAAGTCTTTTTGATGAATTTCCCCAAAATTGAAAAACTGATGTGTTTAATGGTGGGTAAGCTCTTCACAATTCAGGGTGATGTTAACTTCTGTGCTTTCAATAAAATTGATGAGGTTCTAACTGCATTGTCAGCTGGTGGGTCACAAAAATAATATTTGAAGATGTGGCACTGGGTGGTTTGGCATGTGAAGTGGGAATAGTTCAAAGAATTGAATGACATTGTTTCATAGAAAAATTTGCTCCAATGTCATCTGTTTATATATGAGTAAGGATTCTCAGAGCTCACAAAACACACAGATTAGAATTGATGCTGAACACAGTCTCATTATAGCAATAAATGATATTAATCCACAAAAACATGGTACCCAGGGTGAGCAGATATTGAGGGTGTGAAGTTCTTGCTAAACTGACTTAGCAGGGTTCTTGTTAAAGCTTGATTTTACATGGTAGTGTACAGATGGACCCAGGAGAGGGCTTAGGATTCTGACTAAAGTTTAATCAAGCGAAGAATCTTTGTCAGTAGGTTCACAGAAGTGATTCAGTATTTGTTGAATGGATGAATGAATGATATAGCTTTAAAAATAGTTTATTAATAGGTCTGTGTGGTCACAGATACTTGTAGGGCATTATTATTAATTTAAGGAGGAAGAACTTCTATATTCATGAAAGATGTCAATAAAATCTTATAAATAGTTACATGAATCAAATAAGATTATGTACAAAAAAAGACTTTGAGAGAGCTAAAGTCAATATTCAAATGTTGACTATTTCATGTAAAAATTCTGCATCATTTGGTTTCTTGGATAAACAGTCACCAAGATAGGCATAGATGTGCAGATTTATTGAAGGAGATGCCAGTGAAAGATAAAAGGGAGAGAGAGCAGCAGTGATGGAGACAGCTGCAGGCTCTGATGCAAGTCTGATACCTGTGAAGGAGAGAGAGACAGAAGTAGGAGTGGAGAAGGAGAGTCTCAGACTGCAGTGCAGTTCTAGGAATGTGTCATCCAGATGAATGGAGAATTCTCCAGCCTGTCTCCTGTTGGAATTTCACAACCTACAGGATGGACAGCTCTAGCACTGCATGCTCCCTCTCTCCCGCCCAATGCACAGTCAAGAAGCATGGCTGGTCTTGGTGCAGAGGGATGCAGCTGGGGTGGTCAGTCCATTCTGCTCTTGCCAACAGGAGACCTGAGCAGTGCATTTTCATGGCTCCCCCACACAGAATTGTAGAGGAGTATCATCCGTGCTACCATATTCTATTTTATCTATCAGATCACTGTACACAGGACTGGAGGGCAGCCCATTCTCTAGTTTCCAGTTTGTAATTTATAGAGGGTATTTTTCTTTGACAAAGGCTGAACTTGTTCAGTTAACACCACCAAGCTTCCAGGTGTACCTGCTGTTTGCTGTTAGCTCATTGCCTATTCTAGTCAATACGGATCTCATTTCTTTGCAGATCCCAGTCCATTTACTAGTCCATGGAACTGATGGGTTGGTCCTTGGTTTTTCCAGTGTTGGTTTAGGGAATTGAAAAAAGAAATGCGGAATAAGGGCACACCTTCAGCAAACAGTCCTTCATTGTTGTAAAACTCTCTGGGATAACCACTTATAAATTTTATAACAAGAAATAAGAATTCAAAGGAACAGAACTATGTAACATATAATTATAAAAGCACCTCCAATTCCAATAGCTGGTACCATTAGTTGGTGGTGGATTTCTCTTTGGAGAAGTGCAGAGACCCAGAGGATTATATCATGGCACTCATAAAGGCCAGAGAAGACCAGCTCCTGTCTTCTCCTTGGGGCTCCACCTGTGCTCAGTAGTTATAACTGCACCATCAGTTCCATTTGTCTCTAGGGAAGTTTTGTTAATGGTTCTGCTACTATCTGTTGTCAAGTCAGCCTTGGAGGAACAATTTCAAGTATGGTCACCATGGTGATGCCACATGGGTCACTTTGTACTCTTGTATGATCCAGACTTCACAGACTGTGATTTTAGACCCAGCTCTGCAGTCTCTGTTGGAGATATATAATTATGAATCAATCACATAGAGCATTAATACTAATCTTATGTTAAAATAGCATTGAGGGGTAAAAAAATATTTCACATTTTTTCCCTCTTGTTATCTTCCTCAGGGCAGCATGATTTTGAGTGGCTATGTAATTGCATAATTGTTTTGTTGGCTGTTCCTTTTTTCTTTTTTCTCTCCTGATTCTTTACTTTGTTTAGACCTTTGAAGGCCTTTATGAAGTAGAATATTGATTAGGAAATACAAAGAATATATGTTTTCTATATGTAGTGACCACCTATTTTTATTATCAAAGGAATATAAGAGCATCTGGTCAAGACAGAATCAATAGGTGAAGGGAGTCAAAAGGTCATAAACAAACAAATAAACAAATCCCTAAGGACGTTGTACACACTATGTGTGTATGTGCTTTTTAAGGGCAAGATCAGGAACCTCTCCTGATTTCTCTTTTGTCTTACAAATTGCCATGGTGACAGGAGGGGGATCGAATTGGGAGAGAACTAGAACTTATTGTAATATTTAAAACTTATAAAATCCATGTGAACATTTATTTCTGACTTGGACATTGGCTGTTCTCTCTTATGTGATGGATACTATCTGCCTAAAAAGGTCCTCTAACATCTTCCCTGTTCTCCCAGGACTTTAGAGATTGTGGCTGAGGTGCAATAGGTTCTTGCATCTGTAACACTTTATAGTTTCATCCATACAGTATCTGGTACCAAGAATGAAAACTATATCCTGGGGTTGCTTGGGGATATTTAATGGTGTCAGGCAGGACTTGGAGAAGCTCAAAAGGAGGATTACCTGCTCTTTTAGCATGCAAGAATGGTGACACTTGCAGAAAACCTGTGCTCCAGTGACAGACAGACAGAGAGAGAGAGAGAGAGAGACACCCCTCTCTACAGCCACAACAATACTGTAGAGTTAGAGGGAAGCAAATCCTTCATGCTAATCAATGGTAATGACTTAATCCTCAATGACTATGCATGCACAAGTTCATGGAGGAAGAGTGAGAGCTATCTGTGACCATACACAAGGGGATCTGAGGAAAGGAGACATCACAGCATGGTGGAAAATTGGGAAGAGGGACAAGTACAACAGGGTTCATGGTAGAGCATTAAGACAGCAGCATCCCATATACTGCTTCCTAGGCCTTCTGGGTAAGACAGGTTCTTGAACTGTGTTCTATAGAACATTAATTCGGCAAGATATTAAGATAGGACATACCAAAAAGAGGGTTCCTTGTTCAAATAAACTAGAAAAATGCTACCCTACCATATCCTCCCATATGGAGATAGCTATAGGGAGTAAAGAAAATGCTCTAACTTTATTTAAACCCAGTGTTTCTCAAATTTTTTGAAGATAGAATCTTATTTTTGTTTGTTCATTTAGATATTTATTTATTATTAACATTTCATAGAAAGCATGTCCTGATGAATATAGTATGGAAATGCCATGTTAATGGTTATTAGTTATGAAGTGTGGAGGAGTGAGAATTGACTATCAGAACCCAATGAATGAATGCCTGTTGAGTTCTTGTATGGATGTGTATATCCAGCCCTACATGTGCATCCAGGATCATGGGATGGAGCTTGTAAAAAAAAAAAAAACAAAACCCATTCCAGACCTCACTCCTAGTCTAAAAACTCTGAATCTAGAGGATAGGGCCCTGGGATCTGTATTTTTAAAATGTTTTTTTCCAGGCGATTCTTAGCAGCCCGTGGCACTGTTCTATAGACCAACATTTAGAAACCACAAATACATCCATTTTCACTCTCTCTTGAAAGGTTAACTTCCAGTTCTTTTGGTTCTCAGCTGAAATGTTACTCCCTCACTAAAGACTGTTCACTGAATCACTAATATTCAGCAGCTTCTAAAATATGGTTAACATTTGATTAATTTTACTCCTATTTTTGCTGATGAGTAATGTTGTAGTTAATGTCAAAGTGCACGTCTCCATCCACATTTCAGGCTATTTCCTCAGGTACATACCTAGAGGTGACTGTGTTTAAAAGGTGCAAACACTTTTAAGACTGCAACTATGGATATTGCAAAATTGCTCTCTAGCACTTGTTCCAATTTCCACTGATCCCTTCAGGATGGTCTTTCTGCATCCCAAAGAGGAAGCAATTAAATTTTGGGGGCATTGTTTTCAGGCTTCCTAAATTCCTCAATTTTATTTTAAATTCATTGAAAATGTATCTTCATTTCCTTTTTCTTTTTCTCTGTTGCTGGCTTATTTAAAAAAAAAAATCTCATTTCAGTGGGTAGGCATGTTGCTGTCACACAATTATTTATTGTCTTACAGTTTTCTTATTCAGTATCATGAATCTCATGAATAGAGATATTCAGTATCTCTATTCTGAAAAGCAGTATATATATAAATATTATTTTTTGCCAAAACTGCAAATGATTTCTCTAAATCTTTTTTAATGCCTCAGATTGAGCTGTCATCTAGTTCACTGATCCAAAGAGAGTGATAATATGTTTTATATAAATAATTATGGGAAGATTCCTCCTGTCAAAAAAAGTTCCTTTAAAAATAAACCAATATTAACAGTAATAATTCAGAAAGAATGCTATAGCAAATCCATGAATGGTATTTCACATGTATCTTATGCTTTATATGTGAAGATCAAACCATATATTGCAAATAATAAGCCATATTTAACATCAGGTTCTTAACTCATAATATTATGTAGCAATTGAGGGTATTGAATAAAAGCATAAATGTTCCTTTACAGAAAATATGGCAAAAAATCAATCACCAACAGGTAAATTAAGGGTTTTCTTCAAATGGCTAGCACAGAAACAACATAAATTTGAGTTTGGATATGCTGATGTTTTATATTAACTTGGAATATGTGATAGCCTATGCCAGGGGTTGACAAACTTCTTTCTATAAAGGACCAACAGTAACTACTTTAGGCTTTGTGGAGCTATTGGATCTCTGTTGCAACTACTCAACTCAGCAAAAGCAGCCACAGGCAATCAGTAGACAATGAGGACGGCAGTGAACCAACAGAACTGCTTACCAAAACAGAATGGTAAGGTGGGATGTTCTGGCCCTTGGCCTGTGTGTTAGGAAGGTGTTGCTGAGAACGTCACTGAGAGTCCAGAACATAATTGTTAGAAAATGTAGCAATATTTGAGACTTCCGGCCAAGATGGAGGCATAGCTGGACACACTGTGCCTCCTCTCACAACCAAGATTAAGGACAACAAAAATATAGAACCAAAAAAAAAAGAAAACACAACCAGGACAGAGAGAAAACTGAGTTGTACGGGAGTCCAATAACAACGATTCACCCAGACCGGTGAGTCAGCGACAGGCAGAGTCTGCTGCCAGCAGAGTCGGATCTCGGTGGGATAAGCCAGTGGTGGTCCCCAGCGCGCAGTCACTCCAGACACACAGGTGGCAGCATTGCCGAACACGAGGAAGCCAAGCGGGGTGCACAAGGCAGCGGACCATGGACACACATTCATGTGCAGATAAACCAGGCGAAAACAGGCAGCAAGACAGACTGTGTGACACAGGGCCCCAGCACTGGGAAGTGAAGCCTAAAAGCACCCATTGAAAATACTTGTAGGGGCTGAGGTGTTGGGAGGGAGTCCCAGCTTCAAAGGAGAGTTTGTTGGGGAGATCCATGGGGTCCTGGAGTGTGCACAGGCCCACCCACATGGAAATCAGCACCAGAAGGGCCCAATTTGATAGGGGAAAGAGGCTGAAGGGACTGGAATGCATGAAACAGTGCGGAGCAAGCGCCATTGTTCCCTCGTGGACCCTGCCCCCACATCCAGCATCACAACCCAGCGACTGGGCTGCCCCACCCTGGTGAACACTTAAGGCTCCCCCCCTCACTATGTGACAGCTGCAACCAGACAAAAACAAAAACAAAACAAAAAAAAAAAACAAAACCAAGGATGGCTCAAAAGGGAGAACAGACCGGTGCCCCGGAGCTAATTCATCTGAGCAACCAGGAGGTAGTCAACCTATCAGATGCAGAGTTCATAGCACTGGTAGCCAACCTATCAGAAGCACAGTTCAAAGCTCTGGTGATTAGGAAGCTCACAGAATTGGTTGATTTTGGTCCCAAATTAGAGGAACAAATGGAGGCTACAATAAGTGAAACGAAGAAAAATGCACAGGGAACCAATGAGGAAAACTGGGACTCAAAGCAATGGAGTGGACCAGAAAGAAGAAACAACCGAACAGAAAAGAAGGAAGAAACAAGAATTCAAAGAAATGAGGAGAGGCTTAGGAACCTCCAGGACATCTTTAAACGTCCCAACATCTGAATTACAGGGGTACCAGAAGGGGAAGAGGAAGAGCAACAAGTGGAAAACTTATTTGAACAAATAATAAAGGACAACTTCCCCAATCTGGCAAAGGAAATAGACTTCCAGGAAGTCCAGGAAGCTCAGAAAGTCCCAAAGAAGGTGGACCCAAGGAGGAACACACCAAGGCACATCATCATTACATTAGCCAATATTAAAATGGAGAGAATTCTAGAAGCAGCAAGGGATAAAGGCAGAGTCACCTACAAAGGAGTTCCCATCAGACTGTCAGCTGATTTCTCAAAAGAGACCTTGCAGGAAAGAAGGGGCTGGAAAGAAGTATTCCAAGTCATGAAAGGCAAGGACCTACATCCAAGATGCTCTATCCAGCAATGCTGTCATTTAGAATGGAAGGGAAGATAAAGTGCTTCTCAGATAAGGTCAAGTTCGAGAAGTTCATCATCACCAAGCCCTTATTATATGAAATGTTAAAGGGACTTATCTAAGAAAAAGAAGATAAAAAATATGCCAGTGAAACTCACAGATATTAACAGCCACATCTAAAACAAAAGCAAACTAAGCAAACATCTAGACCAGGAGCAGGAACACAGAAATGGAGATCACATGGAGGGTTTGCAACAGGGGAGTTGGAGGAGGAGAGAGGGGGAAAAGGTACAGAGAGTAAGTAGCATAGATGGTGGGTAGAAAATAGACAGGGGGAGGGCAAGAATAGTGTGGGAAAAGTAGAAGCTAAAGGACTTAGGAAACATGGACATGAACTAAAGGGGGGAATGTGGGTGGGAGGGTGTGTGCATGGTGGAGGGGAATGATGGGGGAGAAATGGGACAACTGTAATAGCATAATCAATAAAATATAATTTAAAAAATACAAAAAATGTAGCAATATTTATAAAAATGTTACAAAATCATGAAGAAACCACGCATTAAACATGGTAAATAAAAACCTCAAACCTATAGATAGGTCAAGTATGAAATAATGTCATAAAAGTTTTCAAAGCTGATAGAAAGAGACAAGAAGAAATGGAGTGAGATAGACCAGAGCAGCCTCTTTCCCCTCAAGTAATTGAGATGGTGCTGATGGTGGGTGGGGACTAGAGATGTTTACTGAAGCGTGGACTGCAGAATGCTCTTAATGTCAGAAGCCCCAGGAGAAAGGACCTTGTTTCCTTTGGTCTCTAGGGGAGAAACTAGCTACTGAGATAGATTTAGCTTGGTGTGTAGTGAGTGTTTTTTACTTGGTCTCACCTTTCCCATAGTGGTGATCCTGGGGGCCAGCAAGGAAACTAGGTTACCCAAATGTACCCAGATTATGATGGCTTAAGACCCACTGCCTTTATTTATCCTCCCCAAGGTATACTCAGATATGTGGGAGAAGTCCTGAGGTGCTGCCTCATATGTGGTAAGCCCCACTTCCTCACTGTCTTTCTTCCATTCTCCCTGTCACACCTTCACAGTGGTCCCTCTAGTTGATAGCCCTCATGCTTTGTGTGACCCAGCTGTCCCTCTGCTGGGGAGCCCCACTGCTTCAAGAGAAAAGATATATTTTTCTCTAATAGGGATGGCATTCAGCTTTCACTAAACTGTAGTGGCTTAAATTACAAATCTATTTTTATCACAAAACAAGTTCAGAGGTATATAATCTATAGTCCTTTTATGCCACCAATCTTATCCTGTGTTTTTTATCCTCATGGTTGCAAAATGGCTGCTTGTACCTCCAGATCCTATTCCAGCCCATGCAGGAACAGGGCACATAGGAAAGAGTTGGCACCAGCAGGCTTCTCCATATATATTTATGGCCAGAACTCTGTCAGGTGGCCATATTTAGCTGCCAAGAGTATTTATATATTATATATGTATATCTCTAAAAATAGTGATTGGGTTAGCCAATCTGTATTGAATTCTCAATTTCTTGTCTATTTCATTCCATAAGTAGGACAGACCCTTCCCTTAAGTTCCCTAAAATATGGTAAAAATTAGGCTATAACTTATTAAAAATAGCTCTTTTTAAAAAATAGTTTAAGACTGACAGGTTGCAAAATGCTAATATAATTCCTGCATACCTTTTACCCAGCTTCTCTGATGATAATAGCTTACATAAGCATAGTACATCAGCACAACCAGAACACTGTTATTGGCAAGATACCATTAACTCAGGTATAGACCACATCGAAACGTGCAGTAACATGGATTAATCTTTAATAATGCTGAGTGAAATAAACTATACCAAAAAAGACTTCATACAATATGATTGCATTTATATAACATTTTAGAAAAATGCAAACTAATGTATGGTAACTAAAAGCATAGCCGTTGCCTGGTGTTGGGGGTATAGGGTGGATTCAGGAGGGAGATTACGAAGGAAGGATGTGGAAACTTTTCAGGGTGATGAATTTGTTCACTATCTTGCTTATAGTCATGGTTCTGGGGTGTGTATACGTGTTAAAATTTCTCAAATTGTACATTTTAAATAGTTTATTTTATATCAATTAAAGCTTAATAAAGCTTGAAATAATAACACCTGAAGTACAATAACATTTAATTAAATCCATGTATCACCACTCAAGTTATAATAATGATGTTATAATTTTGTGAGTGATTACTGTTTTCCAGGAGTGCTAAGCACTTTATGTGTTTCCAAGCATTTAGTCATCGCACTAACCATATGAGGTAGTACTATGCTTACTAGCTTTTATGGAGGAGGAGACTGGGGCCTGTGCAGAGTTTAGGAAATATAAACAAAGTTGTACGAATAGAAAGTGGCAGAGCCCAGTGATTTGGCTGCAGAGATTGTCCTCATAGGACTAGCTATTTGGAGGTGAAAGCTGGGAGAGAATGTGTAAGTGTGTGACAGAGCGAAGATCCAGAGTAGATATGTAGGTATTGTTAGCAAGCTAATATTTCAGGGCTCTCTTCAAGCCAGTGTTAATTAAATACTTCTTATACATATTCATTTTGTGGAGGTAGAAGGAAACTGATTTTCTATTAATCATAAAGTTATACTTTTTATTTATTTTTTTACTTTTTGTTGTTCAATTACAGTTGTCCCCATTTTCCCAAAATTATACTTTTTAAATGTTCAAAACAAACAATTACTTCAGAAAATTCTAACTTTTTTAAAGCTATCTTTCATTTCTCTGTTTTTTCTAGCTGATTAGAGGTAACAGGATTTGGGAAGAGGGTCTTGTTCATATTGGCAAGCTTGTTTATGTTTTTTTCCCCTACTTGTCTGTGCATCTTGTCCTTTCTTCAGTTTTCTTGGGAAAACAGAAAATCAAACAAGTTCTTAGAGGTATGTTACAGAACTTAAAATTTCTTTCTTCTTCTCAATAAATGCACTATGCTGTGTGTCATTTAACTCTAATTTTGTCAATTTCCAGGCTTCTGCTAGATGACTGTTCTCAGAATTGGTGCCAATGATTGTTGGGTCATGTAGCCTTGGTGTGTCACAAAAATACTCAAAAGACATGGGTTGGCTCTAGCAAGGAGTGTTTTTTCCCTCTCTAAAGATTACTTTCTGCTTCAGAGGAAATGGGGGGAAATTACATTTTACCAATTATGTAAGGGATTGATTTTTGAAAGCCTGAGTTAATGGCATTCTATTTATGATTTACTCCAGCATTCTTTAAATGCCCATTAGAGCTGGCTGCTGCTTGGTAGCCCATCTCTTAACCCAGTTCTGGGAATACTCAAATCCTAACAATCAGATCAGAATTACACTCAAAGAAATAGATGGAGTAAGACAGTATCTCAAAAGAGTCCAGCTATACCGCAATCTCTGTGTGAAGAGCTAGTAAGTAGAGTCTCTAAAGAAGAATTTGTGTAGTGCTTAGCTGGCAGTGCTGAAGACATTTTGGCCCCTATACTTTTCTCCATAACAGGAATAATGGGTTAATATGGAGTGAGGGGAGAATGCATTGGATCTCTTCAGTTCAAATGAATAACTTCATTTTCAAGCTCATTATGAACTCTCTCACGCTTTTGAGAGTCTTCTTTAGCTCAGTTAAGAAGGAAACCTATCCTGAAGTGTAAAAGCACTAAGATTATTCATTTGTTGTCTAGTAACTAAAGCTCAATTTACCTGTTTGTGTGTGTGGGTCACATTGACTGACAATGAGGGAAAACATCCACTAGTTTTTTCACCATCAACAGTATGCTCAACAACAACAAAAACACAACAACAAAATAATCATGTTAGGCTTATCTATGCTCTTTCTTCTTCAGGGATTTGATAAGCTAAATTATTAATTTGTACTTCAGTTTATGATCTATATAACAGTGTAGACTAGGAAAAGGAAGATATTGATTTATGACTTGGAAAAAATGGTTAAAATATTGATGTGCAATCAACATATATAACAAATAAATTATTGAAATCTTAACTAAGAATATGGATGTGTGTAATTGAATGTGAAATACCAAGAAGTCTTTGATGATGACTAGAACAGAATAATGAAAGGAAAGAGACTGGTCTCATGTTTACTATTGACTCTAATGAAGTGATTCTGCATGAAGCACTTCACCTTTGTTATATCTTGGTCTTTTCATTAAAAATAAAAAACAAACAAAAACACATTTAAAGACTGTCTCTGACTTTCTGAGTAAGGATTTCATGGTAGGGCTGAATTTGAAATGTTTCAAGGACTTAGTTTAAGAAAGATGGACTCAGATAGTCAGATGAATTGAGCATATGTCAAACTGTTAATAATGGAGGTATCATAGGTGATTTTTAGTTTCTGTAGTTCCCAAAATTCTGCTATAAGTAGCTATTAATATTATAATTAGGAAAAATTAAAGATTTAGCCAAGAAAAATAAACTCAAAACCTCATTGTTGGGCATTGTTATGTCTAGATGGGCAAGTGGGTACATTAAATTACAAAAAGAGAACAATCTGGAGTCCAGAGGAGGGTATATGACATTCTTTGCTTTTTCCAGCCCCTATAAACTCATTCTTAGACAGAGTACCTCCTGTACTCATGCCCTTCCCTCTTTCTTTTCCTGTGTTTTCCCTTTCTCCACATGCCCAGCTTTCTTTTGCTTGTGTGGTGAAGACTGGGCAGTCATAGTTTCTGGCTGTGGTAAGCTTCTGAATAATGGCCTCCAAAGAGATCCAGATCCTAATCCCTGGAACCCTTGTGAATGTTACCTTATATGACAAAAGGGACTTTGCAGCTGTGATTAGGTTAAGGATTATGAGATGAGCAGATTGTCTAGGATTATCTGGTTGGGCCCTAAATACAATCACAAGTGTTCTCATAAAAGAGAGGCAGAGGGAACTTTGACTATAGAAGGAAAATAAATGAGAAGACAGACACAAGATGCTACTCTGCTGGCTTTGGAGTCGGAGGAAGGGCCATGAACCAAAGAATGCAAGGTATACAGCTCTAGAGGTGGAAAAAAGCAAGGAAACAAATTCTCCCCTAAAGCCTCTGGAGGGAATGCAGCTCTGTACCTTGATTTCAGCTCTTCCCACATCTAGAACTATAAGCTATAAGAGAATAAATGTGTGTTGCTTTGAGCCACCAATTTGTGATGATTTGTTCAGCCACAGGGAGTGAATCAACTGGTCATTTCCTGAACAGGTGGTAGTGAGCTCTTGTCAACAGCTCTGTTATGTTTTCCATTGTGACAGGAGCACCCAAAACAAAAGCAAACCTTTCTCTAGTTAATAAGGATTGATTTTGGTTCTTTCCAAGATGGAGGCATAGGAAGAAATGCTTTGCTTCCTTGCACAACCAAAAGAAGGATACCAAGCAATTAAAAAACAATAAACATCCAGAACTGCCAGAAAATCAAACTGCGTGGAACTCCAACAACCAAGGAGTTAATGAAACATTCATCCAGACTGGTAGGAGGGGCAGAGATGGGCAGCTGGGTGGAGAGGAGATGTAGCAAGGCATGGGTGAGGCGGGGCTAGCTGACTGGGAAACTAAAGACTTAAAACCTCTAGTTATAAAATTCTGTAGGGGTTGTGAAGGCTGGAGAAACTCCTGGTCTCACAGGAGAGTTCATTGGAATATGGGGCTACAGCGGAGTGACTGAGCAGCATTGTTCCCTCTCTGACCCCTGCCCCATAGCACCACAACACAGCAAGGAGGGTTGCTCAGCCCTGGTGAATACCAAAGGCTCCACTCCTTATAATGTGATAGGTGCAGGGAGACATAGAAATATGGCCCAAATTGAAGAACAGATCAAAACTCCAGAAAAAGAGCTAAGTGTTAAGGAGATAGACAGCCTATTTGATGCAGAGTTCAAAACACTGGTAATCAGGATGCTCACAGAATGGATTGAGCTTAGTCACAAGATGAAGGAAGAAATAAAGGCTACACAAAGTGAAATAAAGGAAAATATACAGGGAACCAACAGTGAAGGGAAGGAAACCAGGACTCAAATCAATGATTTGGAACAAAAGGAAGAAATAAATATCCAACCACAGCAGAAGGAAGAATTCAAAAAAAATGAGGAGAGGCTGAGGAACCTCTGGGACAACTTTAAGTGCTCCAACATCTGAATCTTAGGGCTGCTAGAAGGAGAAGAGGAAGAGCAAGAAATTGAAAACTATTTGAACAAATAATGAAGGAAAACTTCCCCAGGCTGGTGAAGGAAATAGAATTCCAGAAAGCCCAGAGAGTGCCAAAGAAATTGGACCCAAGGAGGAACACACCAAGGCACATCACAATAACATTGCCCAAGATTAAAGACAAGGAGAGAATCTTAAAAGCAGCAAGAGGAAAAAGGAGACAGTTACCTACAAAGGAGTTCTCATAAGACTATCAGCTGATTTCTCAAAAGAAACCTTACAGTCAAGAAGGGGCTGGAAAGAAATATTCAAAGTCATGAAAGGCAACAGCCTACATCTAAGATGACTCTATCCAGCAAAGCTATCATTTAGAATGGGAAAGCAGATAAAGTGCTTCCTACATAAAGTAAAGTTAAAAGGGTTTATCATCACCAAGCCCTTATTATATGAAATGATAAAGGGACTTACCTAAGAAATAGAAGATCAAAAACTATCAACAGTAAAATGACAACAAACACAACTATAAAAAAACTGAACCTAAAAAAAAATTAAAAAAAGCAAACAGCAGAACAGCAACAGAATCACAGAAATGGAGATCACATGGAGGGCTATCAGTGGGGAGGAGGTGGGGGAGAATGGGAGGGAAAAGGCACAGGGAATAAGAAGCATAATTGGTAGGCATAGAATAGATGGGGTGGGGGAGTTAAGAATAGTATAGGAAATAGAGAAGCCAAAGAACTTATATGTACAACCCAAGACATGAACTAAGGGAGGTGGAGTGCTGGAGGGTGGGGGGTGCAGGGCAAGGGGGGATAAAGGGGAGAAAAAATTTGGGACAACTGTAATAGCGTAATCAATAAGATATACTTAAAAAAAGAAAACAAGAATAAGGATTGATTTTCATGGCTTAACGGTTTTATTAAAAGACTCCCAACCACCTGGGAAGGAATGAAACAGATAAAGGAGACTGAAAACTCCACTCTGACACAGTGTAAGCATCCCATGCCTTTCTTCTACACATTAATGTTGGTTGTGACCCACTTTCTGTGAACCAGATAATGGAAATGTACCACAACAGTCCAATCTGCTCTGGTTGACCTATTGGCAGCATGGAGAGGTTATCTGTTCTGGGACAATCTTCTCTAGAAGAAGCTTTTAGGGCAAGCTTGCTGTTAAATATTTGTTATGCTTCTCTATCCAGGCAAGACATAAATTGATCACAGCATCCTTCCTGCACAGCTGCCACTTGGGGCTGGGTCTCTGAATGTCTTTCAATACAGAGCTCCAAAGGGTACTGCCAAATGAGGGATCTGACTAAGAGGTTTTTCCATCCCAGTCCTAAGGGTGTGCTGGGCTGAGGAGCACCCGTTACAACTTGAGAAAAAAATATTTGTTCCACCAGATGATGGACAAATATGACCTGATTCCATTTATAAGTATTTCTTCCCCTTTAAAAATATTACTTCAGAATCTGTCATATGAGTCATCTCTGTAAAATCTTCTCAATTATGAGAAACTTCAAACTATGAGAACTCATTAAGTACAAGTGTTAATTGTTCTGAGTGCATCAGAGAAAGAGGTATTATAGAAATAAAGATTTTTAGCTGTTTTTTTTAAGTTGTGAGCAAGTTTGATATTTATTCTCTCCCTGTTAGTTGTTTTTTGCATGTTGGACATGAAATATTAATGTGTGATCCTCCATCTTCAGCACCTTTGCCCTCAACTTTGGGTCACATCAAATTCCAGTTTGGTTTCCATCTAAGGTATCCAGTGTCCTCTCTGTGCCTTTGGATGGTCTTGAGCTCAGTGTTGCACCTCTCCTCTAGCTGTGTCACTGTCCCCACTGACTTGCAAGATAATGTGACATTCATTACCTGTGTTAGGTCCCCAGGAGCCCAGTGAAAAAGTTCTTTGTACCCCTGGTTGCCCTTAGCCGTGCTCTGTTCCTGATCTCCACAGAGGGACTTGCACTTAGCAAAGTAGGTTCAGTTTATCATTAGGGAAGACCCAGCTGATGAGCTGCTGGGCCTTCAGCACATGAGCTGGCTGAGAGGGGATGATTATATGCCTTGGTGAATTGAAGGGTAGCAGAGCTGGCTTAATTGAATCTCTTATGTGTCTCTACATTTTCATTTTCTTTTGTTTTTAAGTAGCTTAAACATAAGTAATAAGCTTTGAGATGGGAATCTGAAATGATAGTATGCTTTCTAAATTAGGAATTGAGTCACTGCAAGTGGTATATACCTAGAAGTCACAAAATGTACTCATTTTGTTGGATAACCTTTCCCAGTGCCCACTACTTGCACCTTCACGGCCACTATTCTGGAAAGCTATTTAGGGTAATTCTGAAAACTGTAGTCATCAGATAATTAAAGCTCTGCAGAAAAGAGAACTGACATTCCAATTTTAAAAAGAAAAATCTCTTGACAGGTTGACTGCTCATGTTGAGGCCCCTGTTACATTATTGTTCTTAAAGATTCATGTTAAAGTTGACAGGAAGAGTCAATACACTTAATTTTGGGGAAACCTATAAAGGAGGATGACCGTAGGTAAGTTTACTAGAAATATCTCTGAATGTTTTAAAAGAAATGTGACCTGTTCTGTGTATTCATATATACAAAATATCTGTATATTGTATAAATTGCTGGATGGAAGCAGCAGGCTTTTCTCAGCAGGGAAAGGGAATCACTGAATTTTGACATTTGATAATATAATTTCCTCTCTGTAGGGTTTGGTTGGGCCCCCGTGCCATTAGGTAGCATTTTATTTCTTGCTCCAGGGTGCTGTCATTCCATGGCATGGATTCTTTACTTTTTTTGTGGCCTTTGCCTGTGGGCAAATCAGCACAGCTCTGAAAATCCCACCCTTCTGGAGCTAATTATTAAATCTCTATTTCAATAACTACCAGTCATTTCTGCTTTCCTAATAGTGACTTGTTTTAGTAATTAACTTCTGCCATTAAACTTCCTTCAAATCTCACTTTGATTCTGTTCCATTGATGTAGTGTAGGCTGCACTGGGGAACTTTCATCAGCTGAAAAATCTCTTTTCTGGTCTTTCTGCTCATCCTAGCTCATCATCCACCACCATTACTAGTAATGCTAAGGAGACATTAAAGTTTAATCATTCAGGTGGGTCATCACTTTGGAGAGTGTGAGGACCACTCTATCCACAGGGGAGAAGTGGTCCTCTATGTAAAGGACCGAGGGATGCGTTACTGCAGTGCACATAAAGCCATGGACCTGGGGCCTGGGAATGAACAACAGTAGTCAATAGTGGTTGTGATGGTGATGCTACTTGTCTTAGGTGGAGATTTGTGTGCAGGAAGTGAAGAAGAGCTCGCAGGAATAACATTTAAAAGAAAATAAAGGAGCTAGAATTGGGCAGAGGAAGAAGTTGAAATAAGATGCAACTGCAACATAAGGTTCTGCCAGTTCTACCTCAAGCTCAGGAATTGGATGACCCTTCAGAGTTGTCCTGAGTTGAGTAAAGCAAGAGGGCTGGGCATTGACAGCCATTATGTACTGGTTGACTCAAACTACACTATGAGGAGAGTATATTGTTACTCTCATTTTATAGTGGGGAAATCAGGGCCTACTGAGATTAAGAAACATGCCTAGTAGCACATGGTTAATACATAGCAAAGGCAGATTTTGAATGCAGAGCTGGGATAAAGAGTATGTGCATGTCTAATTTTTTCTGTTGTTAAATTACTTACCACTTTACATTCCCGTCAAATGTGCATTAGAATCTTATTTCTTGACCTCCTCTACGATACTTGTTATTACCAGATATGAGTATTTTTGCTTATCTGATGGGTATGATGTGAATATTACATTATAGTTCTTATTTTCCTCTCTGTTGTCAACCTTTGGTAGCAGGTATTATTGTTAATATTGTTTTGTAGTTGGGGAATCAAAGTCTTAGAAAATAATTTGTCCACAGCTTCACATTAGTAGGGGACAGGAAATCAGGAGTGACCATAGAGTGTCTAACTCTTGAGCTCAACATTCTAGCTTACACTTCACTGTTAAGCCAGGATGTATTGTTATAATGTAGAAACAGCACGGTCATATATTTTCTTTTTGTTCTGTGCTCTTCCAGTAGTGTGCTCGCTCTCTGAGCTTTTTCCTAGTCACCTTTTTCATTCTTTTCATGTTTCTTTTCTCTCATCATTTTCCTTACCTCTCTTCTTTCTTCTTCAATCACTCTCTCCTTTAGTCCTTCCTTTCTTTCATTCCCACATTTTAAAAAGTTATTTTAGCAGGGTTATCCTGCACAGCTATTCATAGAATTGAAAAAATGAAGTAAATAGGCCTAATCAAATCTTGAGATATTACCTAATTTTTCTTTATACTGCATGTGAAAAAATTACAAACCCACACATATCAAGGTTGAAAGGGAAAGGTTCAAGCTGAATGCATTCGTGTGTGTGTAATTTGGAAATGACTATTAGCAGAAATTCTTTGTGGAGCAGCTGCTTCTGATACACACCACATGTCTCTTTAATTAGAACTAAATGTAAGCTTCCTTAAGAAATGAAATTATGCAGTACATTTTTAATTAACAATAAAATATTAAATGGAGAGTTTCCCCACCATTTATTCCTGCATTAACTTTTCTGTTAAATTTCTTAGGAAAATTCTATTTTTAGCTAAAAGGGAATGACTGCCTAAGTAGGTAATGTGAGAAATATGATTTCAAAACAAAATATAAGCTCAGGATGTTCTAAACCTTGCAGTTGGAAGAGCAGTGAAGCAAATTGGTCTTAGTCACCAAAGCACCAAGTTCAGCAAGTTTCTAGCCCTCAGGGTTTGCTAGAAAAAAGACACAAGAAATTAGATCAATATTTTTATGCAGAATATTAAAGTTTTGATTTTGTCATGTTGCTTTTCTTTTCTTCTTCACCCAAGGACTTTTTTTTTCCATTGCTCTTAGAGAGACAGAGGAAGGGAGAGAAAGAAATGTTGATGAGAGAGAAGCATTGATTGGTTGCCTCCTGTAAGCGCCTGGACTGGGAATCAAACCCGCAACGTAGGTATGTGCCCAGGCCAGGAATCATATCTACAACCTTTCAGTTACTGGATGAAGTGCGAACTAAATGAGTGACACTGGCCAGGGCAAAGTTTTGGTTTTATTGTGTTGCTTTTTTTCTTACCTACATAGGAAGTCTCTCTTCTGAGCCTACACAGCCTCTCTGCATCCTTAGGACAGTTTGCCTCCCCAGAGCTTTTTGGTTTATATGGTTGCCACCGTCACAAAGTGAAAGATCCTTGACAGCAGGGCCCGTGACTTTTTCATCTTTGAGTCCTTACAGAAATTAGCACCTTGTCTGACACAATATATGATTATTGAATTAAGCAAAACTGAATTCAGTTCAGGTAACAAATATCTTGCTTTCTAATTCCGATCATGTCTGTGAAGAACTGGCCCTGAGCATATGATGAACTCTGCTGATTACAGCAAACCTCTTGATCTCCATAGCCCCAAACTCAGGAACACAGCACTGTTTATAGAAAAATCAAAGTGTCCTAGTGGGATATTAGTGGTGAGTTGTGGTGTGGGTTAGCAGATATCTAGTAAGAGCAATTCCATTTCCTGAGGAAGTCCTGAGGAAGTGACGATGGTGCCTTATCTTTGGGTAGGTAGATTTAATCTTGCATAATTTCCCCCCTTGAATGAGGATTTATCAGAGTTTTGGGTTTGGGGCAGATTGAAAAGAATATTTGGAAGTTAATTTGGAAGTAAAATTTGCAAAATTTCTCAAAACATGCCAGACAAAGTATTAAAACATATCACTAACTAGTTATTTTTACTTAACTTATTTTTACATTATTTTTAATTGTATTTATCCCTTCTGTATTCTCTTCCAACCCTACCTACCTCCCTCGCCCCCACAATCACCACACTGTTGTCCATGTCCATGAGTTCTTTCTCTGTTTTCCTTTTTTGCTTAATTCCTCCGCCACCCCCACTGAGCTGTCAGCCGTTCTCTGTGAGTCTGTCTCTATTTTGCATGTTAGTTTAGTTCATTGGATTCCACAGATGAGTGAAATCATATGGTACTTGTCTTTCTCTGACTGGCTTATTGCACTTAGCATAATGTTCTCCAGGTCCATCCATGCTGTGGCACTGGGGTAGGAGCAGATAAACTTGTTTATCTGTTCACGTATTGATATTTGTATTGTTTTCAGTTTCCATCTATTATGAATGGAACTTCTGTGAACATTCTTGTATAAGTATTTACATTCTTATAAATGCTTAGGAGTAGAATTGCTAAATCTTATGGCAAGAGTAGTTTTAACTTTATAAGAACTTGTTACACTCTTTTCCAAAGTGATTGTTTGATTTTGCATTTCCACCAGCAATGGATAGAATTTTAGTTGCTCCACATTCTCGCCAACATTTGGTATTGTAATATTTGAAATTTTAACTATTCTAGTGGGAACAGTGAATCTTGAATGTACTTTTAGTTTGCATTTCCCTTATCACCAATAATGCTGAGAATATTTTTTATGTGCTTATTGTATATTTGTCAATTTTTTCTTGAGTTGTTTTTCTTCTTGTATCTAAGTTTAAGAGATCTTATATAGTATTTTGTATACAAATGCTTTGTCAGGTGTATGTTGTCTTAGGGTTCTCCAGAAAAAAAAGAACCATTAGGATATCTGTAAGAGAAGATTTACTATAGGAATGGCTTACATGATTATGGAGGTGGAGAAGTCCCAGGACCTGCCATCTGCAAGCTGGAGAACCAGGAAAGCTGGTAGTGTAAATCTAAACTCGAGGACCCGAGAGTGGAGGGACTGATGTTATATCTTATTCCACCCTTTTACTTGTAACATATCTGTGGATTTCTTTTAAACCACTCTGATAATCTCTGCCTTTTAGTTAAAATGTTCTGGTTGTTTATATTTAGTGTGATTATTGATATGGTTAGATTTAAAGCTACTATTTTGTCCCTGTTTTTTATTTCTCCCATATGTTCTTTGTTCCTTTTTCCCTCTTTTGAGGAGGGTCAGTGGATTATTTTCTAATATTTCATTTATCTCCACTATTGACTTCTTAGCTATGTTCAGGGTTTGTTTTTTGTTGTTAGAGGTTGTTTTGAGTTTAGATGTACATCCTTTGCTTATCATATTCTACTGGGATGACAGGGTTTGCTGCCCTTACCCAAGTTCCATGGAAGAGAAAAGTTTCAGTGGACCTTGTGTCTCCTGTCTCCCACCCTGCCCAAATTTTTCTTATGTGGAGGTCTGTGGAGAACTGCAAATAAGCATGAACTCTCCTTATGTCTGAAACTCTATATTATCACAGTATTCTATATTATCACAGTATTCCACACAGAGCCTTTAGCAACTTGTTAAGAATTTTAACTGAATTCTTCTTGCCTGCTTGTTTGGTGCCCAGTTTCTCCTCCTTGCATATTCTGCCATAAATAAGCAAGTGCTTCGCCCTGGCTGGTGTAGACAGTGGATTGAGCGTCAGCCTGCAAACCAAAGGATCGTGGTTCAATTCCCAATTAGGGCACATGCCTGGGTTGCAGGCCAGTTCCCGGCAGGGGACGCATGAGAGGCAGCCATACATTGATATTTCTCTCCCTCTCTCCTTCCCTTCCCCTCTAAAGGTAAATAAATAAAATCTTAAAAAAAAAATAAGCAACTGCTGTCATTCCCTTGGAGGCTCCTGTCTTTCCTTGGCTTTTGGTCTACTTGGTTGCTTTTTTATCTCAGTTCTCTGATGGATTAAAGAAAGTAATGAATTTGTAGTTTACCATATTTTTCTTGTACTTGGAATGACACATTTTCAGCCACATGCTAGGCAAAAGAAAACTCACAATAGAGGAACATTTATGCAGGAATTAGTAATGGAAAAGCTGAGAGGCCAAATAGGGCTTGGTGAGCAACTCAAAGATTTGTAACATCAGGAAGCCTAGGATAGAGAGACATGGGAGGAGGTGCTGTTCAGCTCAGTAGCCAGGGTAACCAAGCAGAACCTAGAACCATGGGGGACTTGTCTGGAGGGAGCTGATGTCATGGAAGGAGCACAGTGCTTGAGATGAGAAAGTGCTTGAGATGAGAACTGAGGCATAGAAGGAGGAGGAAAATACTGTGTTTTCTCCTCCTCTTGCTATTTAGCTTCCTGACAGTGCCACCCATTGGCTAAGCCATCTGTTTCCAACTGACAGGGCAGCCTGAAGAATAATGCCTGCAGAGATCAGATACCTCCCTTATTAGAGGGAAGAGAACAGGTGGAGGATGAAATATAGAGCTGAGAGTGAACACCTAATACCAGCACAGGTGTTTGTCCTGTGTTTCTGAAAAGCATGTTTATGCTATTTTTTCAAATTTAGAATTTATCTATTGACACCTTATCATTGAAAATTTGATTCTTTTGAATTTTTTCATCCTCCCCCAAGCTAAGCTTCCTTTATTTTGCAAATAGTGTTATGTCACAATTTTTGTCTAAATAATGAGTGGTGTATTATTATGAATATGTATGCAAATGCTGTTCACAGTTGAGCTATGTAATGCATTATGATTACATTTCCATTAATCATTTAAAAAATTCTGGCTAAATACACAGAGCATAAAATTTCTCATCTTAAGTACTTTTAAGTGTACAGTTTAGTAGTGCTGAGTATATTCACAGTGTTGTATAACCAATCTCTAGAGCTTTTTCATACTTCTGCATTTCCCATTTTCTTCTCCCCCAGCCCTGACAACCACCATCCTACTTTTTGTTTCTATGAGTTTGACTACTGTCATGTAAGTGCAATTGCATATACAACATTTGTCTCAGCAGAGTGTCCTCAAGGTTCATCCATGTTACAGCATGTCAGAATTTTCTTCCTTTTAAGGACTGAATTATATTCCATTGCATGTACATGCTACATTTTGTTTATCCATTCATCCATCAATGTTTGTTTGGGTTGCTTCTATCTTTTGGTTATTGGGAATAATGCCATTATGAACATGGGTGTATAAATGTCTCTTTGAGACCCTGCTTTTAATTCTTTTGGATACATATCCAGAAGTGCAATTGTTTGCTTATATGGTGTTTCTGTTTTTAGTTTTTTGAGGGACCATCATACCACTTTTCATAGTGGCTACACTCTTCTTTATTCTCACCAACAATGTACAGGAGTTTTAATTTCTTCATGCCCTAGCCAACATTTGTTACTTTCTGTTGTGTGTGTGTGTGTTTTTTATAGCAGCCATCCTAATTGATCTGAAATGATATCTCACTGTGGTTTATTTTTTAAGCAATCAAGAATGTTGAAATGAATTTACTAATAGAGATGCAAAACTGGCCTTCACCACACAAAATTCATTTAGGTGTAATTCCTGACCGGTTCCTAGAAGGAGGTTAGTATAGCTTCTGCTTACACCTCTGCCATCTTGGATCTCAATCTAGATAATCTCCATTACCATCTACTTCTCTTATTCTTATTGTGGTTTTGATTCACATTTCCCTAATTATTAGTGATGTTGAGCATCTTTTTGTGTGTTTTTTAGCTTTTTGTATATTTTCTTTGGAGAAATGTCTGTTTGAGTCCCTTGCTGATTTTTAATCAGGATATTTGTTTTTTGATGTTGAGTTATAGGAGTTCTTTATATATTCTGGATGTTAATTCTTTATGGTTTGCAAATGTTCTTTTCCCATTCTACAGGTTTCATTTTCATTTTGTTAACTGTGTCCTTCAATGTGAAGTTTTTCATTTTTGTGTAATCTAATTAACTGTTTTTGCTTTATTACTTATGCTTTTTTTACATTCAAAAAAGAAACCTGAAGGTTTGTTTATTGACATAAAACACATATTTTTTTAATAAATTAAAGCCAAAAATTGAATCATTTATATAGTAATCTCTGCCACAAGAGCTACCTTTTTTGAAAGTTAAACATTGTTTTATTGTTTATGCTGTTACAGTTGTCCCATTTTTTTCCCCTTTGTCCACCTCCCCTTAACCTGCCTCCCCATTCCAATAGTTAATCCCTACACCATTGTTTATGTCCATGGGTCATGCATATTCCAGGTCCATCCAGAAGGTATCCAACCATGTAATATGAAAAATAGAGACATTCCTTGAAGAAGATACTAGATACAAGAAACATTGTACATAGGACAATGATGCTTCAATAACTTTCAAAGTAGGTACCTTGGGACCTCATGTAATTTTCTCAATTGCCATAAGCTTCCCTATCGTATTTTCCTGAATCTCATATATGGTCTGAAATCTCTTGCCTTTCAAAGATGATTTTAGTTTTGGGAAAAGCCAGAAGTCACAGGGTGCCAAATCTGGGCTGTGGAGGGGCTGAGTCACCTGAGTGATTTGATATTTCTCCCAAAAAACTGCACAAGACGCAATGACAGAGCATGTTGTCATGATGAAGCTGCCAATCACCAGTTACCCATAGCTGTGGCCATCTGAATCATCTGAATAGTTTCTGTGGAGGAATGTTCAAGCTTAACAGAAAATTTGATGCAGATTTATTGCTCTACTTGCTCAGTCATTTTTATTGCAACAGCCGCACAGTACACATACTCACTCAACCGTGTCTACTGCCCCCACTGACTAGTACAGTGAACTTATCATTGTTCAGTATGCACATTCCACTCTCCTTGGCTGCCAGGTTACATCGATGTCATGCACACTGTTCTCATTATATTAATAATGGATGGACATTTTCCAGACAGAACTTGTATTTTCTTTGTTTAATCCCTCACCTTCTTTCAACCAGCCTCCACCTCCTCCCTCCCATCCTACAGCTGTCTGTCTGTTCATTGTTGCTAACACATCCAAAAAATCCTTGCAGAGTCCAAGATCATGAAACTTCACTTTATTATTTTCTTCTAAGAGTTTCTAGTTTTCAGTCTTATATTTAGATTCTTGATCTATTTTGAGTTAATTTTAAAAAACGTGGTATAATGGTGTGACAGGGAATGTCACATTTGTTCTTTTGCACATGGGTATCATTTTCCCAACATCAGTTGTTGAAAAGATTGTCTTTTCCCCATTGAGTGGTCTTGGTACCCATATCAAACATCATTTGCCCATATATGAGGGTTTATTTCTGGGTCTTTTATTCCATTACATTGATCTGTATGTCTGTCTTCATGCCAGTATTACCTCTTTTGATTACTGTGGCTTCGTACAAGTTTTCAGGAAGTGTGAAACTTTCAACTTTACTGTTGTTTTTTGAGATTGTTTTGGCTATTCAGGACCCTTGATATTCCATATGAATTTTAGGATAATTTTTTTTTATTTCTTCAAAAAACATTGTTAGGATTACATTAAATCTGTAGATTGCTTTGGATAGTATTGATATTTTAGCAAAATTATTTTTTAAATGAGCTACCTCATCCTTTCACTCGTTTGTGACTTGTCTTGCTCAGGTCAGAGTCTCTCAATCAATTTTCTAATTTAATGATCTCTGGTCTTCTGCTCTTTTTCATGTAAATGGGCTGGGGGAGTGCTTTGGGCATATAAAGACTTTCAGACGGTCTTCTTGCTTTCAGCCCAAACTAAACTGTTTGACTTAGTGATACCTGGTTTATTCAGTTCTTGAGAAGTCCCAAGGTTTTGTAACTTACCAAGCTTTTGACACATAGTTAGCTTTCTTCTTACTGGATTTCCCATCACAGATTCAGGCTTCATCTTCCTCTGGTCTGTTAAGCTACTTCTCAGTTATTGCTTTCCAGTTTCCAGATTTTGCTGACATCTCTCATATGTTGTAATTAGTTCCTTGGGTTTTTATTTTTTTGTGGATTTATAGTCTTAAGTTTCTTTTCTGTCATGTTAGTGGGATTGCAGGAGGTATCAGTGGAATATAAAATTATATTTAACCCACCAAGTTTATCCACAAATTTAAGAAAATTTGAAAATTAAATTAAGAAAAAAAAACTTGAAATAAAAGAAGTGATTAATAGAGTTATAGTTAGGCAAATTAGTTTGCTGGGCCATTCAACTTAAAAATAAAATGTTTCATTATTAATAGTAAGGTGAGGAAAAATAGAAATAGCAAATTTCTTAAGTTATTAGATATTTACTTCAATTTTTCTCTTTTGGCTAATTCTTTTTGTTATTGAATATAAAGAAGAAGTATAGGGAGCCATTTCACATGGTGTGGGAATGTAGCTCAGCCCCCACTTGGAAAGGCCAGTGGGGAATGAGTTGGCACATGGGAGCCATGCCCACAGATAGGTTCTCCTGTGGGGGAATCAGGCCTGCATTGTACCTAGGCTGCTATGAGACTTGCTTTTGCTAAAACTCCCTCACCCTGAATTGAGGCAGCAAGTGCTTATTGTAACTTCCTAAAATCTGAGCTAAACCTCCCAAATATGGAGTATAACCAGTTCAACCACTTTTCCCCTTGATCTATAACATCCTTCTCTTTGAAGTAATTAGCAACATTCTTTCCTTTGTTATCTGTAAAAGGTAATCACCTACAGGGAACCTGTGCATAGTAAATGAGGACCATCCTCAATGTAATGTACCCAGATAAGCAATAAAAACCTGTCCAGGCAGGGCCAGGACCCTCTCTCTCTCTTTTAGAAAGTAGCCATGTCCTCCCTTTTTCTCCACAGGACTTCTGTTGTCTGTGTGTATTTGTTTATAGCCATCACAACACATGGATCCTGGCAGCCAGGATCCGCATCAAGAAAGCACATGATTTAAGAGATTATAATAATAACAAAAAGCTTATAATACTAAGAGAAAATGCAGAATACAAATTCATAGATACTGCTCAATCACAAGTGTATAAATCTAGTTCAGATGGTCATTTATTTTCCCTCAAATAAAAATTATTATTATAAATATTATTTACTTTTCCTTTATTGTATTCAGACTGCTTTGATGTTTACCATTGGACAGGAGTTCACAAAAGGGTAATAAATAACATTTGGGTGGGAGGAACAGGGCAAAAGGAGAACAGATAGAAAAAAAGCTAGACTTCAGTGAAGACTCTGGACCCTGAGGCAGGCAAGCAGCTATTAAAGCAGTCCTTTGACACTTTCTCTGGGTGCTGTAACTGGTCATAACTTTGGGCTGCCTTCCTATTAGCAGAAGGTTAGCATGTTTGTGGTTGTAAATGTATCAGTCAAACCTTGTTGGGAGTAAGCATCTCTAGAACTTTTAAGGGTATTTTCTCTCCATTGTAGTTTTCTGTGTTCTCCAAATTTTGTGTAAAGAATGTTTATTAACATCTAGTGAAGAGAAGTTCAAGAAATGTTCAATAGATGGAATCAATAGGATGTAGAAGGTGTAAAACATAAAAAATAGGAAGGATCCTTGGTGCCACAAGGGAAGGGGGCTAGTGCTCTGAATAGGCCAATGAAGCTCCTTCTAAGGGAGACATCTCTGCCCCATCCCCTAACAAAGGAACAGCTGTAGGTGCACCTATGATCTCACCAACCCTGAACATAGCTCATTAGAATAGGAATGAGCTTTGGCTCAGAACTGAACTGTGGTGGTTTAAGAGACACTGGCATATTCTTTGAAACCTCTCTCTTTGAAAGATGGGTTCTAAGTCTCCCCATTCCTTGAATCTAAACTGAATTTAGTGACCAGTTAACCACAGAGTGTAGTAGAAATGATGCTATATGACTTAGGAAACTAGGTTAAAAAAGGCAACATATCTGCCAGGTTCATTGGGACAGTCACACTGGAGCCTTGAATCACCTTGTAGTAATTTATCATCCTGAGTCTGCCATGATGCAATGAAGCCCAGAGCAGCCCAGAGGAAGAGACCACAGAGAGAGCTCTTGAAACCTCACAAGAAAGAGAGGTACCTGGCCAGCCATCAGCTGCTTCAGCCCTGATGGTCTTCTAGCTCCAGCCTTCAACTGATTGCAGATGCATAGGAGACCCTGAGCCACAACTACCCAGCTGAGTGCTTCTCAAATTCTTGATCCCCGGTAATAGGAGAAAAAAGAAAATTGTTGCTTTAAGGTGATAAAATGTGTTATTAATTCACACAGCTATGGATAATTGATTTATTATACCAAAATCTTTTCCAATTATCTATTGCTACAGAACAAACTAGTAGTATTGAGCATGAGTTTTATTATGCTCATAGATGCTGTAAATTAAGAGTTTTGACAGGGTCCTGTAAGGACGGAGTGCCACTTCATTATGTTATCTGAAGCATCAGCTAGAATAACTGGGAGCAACTGAATGGCTGGGGATTGGTATCATTTGGGGATTGGCTTGGGATTGCTATCATTTGGAGAGAGTTTACTCACACTTGTCTGGTGGTTGATGTTGGCTGTTGACTGGGACCTGAGCTGGAATTCTCAGCCACAGCACCTACGTGGTCCCTCTGTGTGGCCAGGGGCTTCCTTGTGGCAAGATGGCTGAATTCCAAGAGCAAGTTGTTAGTTTCCTAAGGCCAGGTCCTGGAAGCCAGGACAGCAATGCCAATTATGCTGTGTTCACATAGCCCACATTTAAGGGGAGAAGACATAGGGATGCCCCACCAAATCTCTGGGTAAGAGGAGTGTCTAAGGATTTAGTATAGACCTCTACTCTAGGCCAGGTAGTGGTCTGTACCATGATCTGGCTTAAAAAGATAAACTGGGTTAGTCATTTTCTGTTTTTCAAAAATTTAAACTGAGTAATAAAGAGGAATGATCTCATTTGAAGTGGGAGGCAGAGATGAAAGAGTGACATGATCTATACACGAGGCCATGGATAAACCAATGTCATGAAGAAGCAGGAACTTTGATAAAGCAGAAGATGCAATGAGGAGAGAAGGAGAAATGGAATGAGAGAAAATTCATGTAGCCCTGGAGAGGGACCGTGATAAGGCAGGAGGCCTCAGGAATGGCCTCTGTCTGGCAGTTCCTGTTCAGTTCCAGTATATTCATTGGTTTTGATGTTAGTCTTAACTTTCTTACCTAGTTTTCTAGGTCACAGCCAATAACACTGCCCTACATGGCAATAAGATTTGCTGAAATGGCAAGGCTGGAAAATAAGATTTTCTTTCCCCAGATTTTTGACTGCCGTGATGGTGAGAGCCACCATTAGAGGGAAAGAGCTGTGGAAATGACTGCTGCTGAGAGGTGCGGGAGAGCCACGCCGCGCTCATTATTTCCCTCTGTACTGGGTTATGACAGTCTGGGAGGGGATGTGGGAAGTGGGTTCAAGAAAATGCTTTATTATTTCTAAACATGTATTGTTTTATAATGCATTTTAAAAGGAAATGGATAGCTTAGTAGAGATCTGGTTTTATTCAACCATAGGAATTATTTTTTGTATAAAGAGGAAATGAATAGAACTTCAAAATACATTTGTTCAGTAGGTTTTCCCTGGAATTTGAGAACACATATTATCTACTGTTAACTAAATTCAGAGGCATACTATTTTATTTTTTTGCTTTGTTTTACTTATTTTAAAAATCTCTTTAAAGATTTTATTTAGTTCTACAGAGGGGAAGGGAAGGAGAAAGAGAGGGAACCATCTGTGATACATCGATCAGTTGCAGAAGCATACTATTTTAAAATAAATATTTTGTTTCCCAAGAAACAAGGTGTTTTCTTGATACTTTTAAATAGGGGCATTTAGAATTCACTTACTGTTACATATTGATCTTCTTATCTAGAAGAATAGTTAGGCAGTCATTAAGGTACCACTATCAAAACAGCCTTGACTCCAAGAATATCATCATCTGATTAGAGATAATAAAGAATTCTGAGTTGTGAGTAATACTTATATAGGTTTTTTTTCTTACATACCTCTTCTACCAAAGACTCATGTAAAATTCTACTAATAAAGTGGAGTGTTTTGAGCTGCTCTTGCTGTGACAGGAAAGATACTATGTAAAGTCACATCAAGGGAGGGTTGTACCTGCTGGCAAGGACCATTCTTTGGAAAACTCCTGGGCTTTCTTTTACACGTGTTCACCAGGACACACTGACATTCAATACTTATTGTAGTTATTTAACCTAATCATTGCACCAAAGATATAATTGATCTTTCTTATGTAGGAGGAACATAGCATAATAATGCCCTTTGTGTGTCTCTACGCTGTAATGACAGGCTGTCATTTTCTATAATTTACCAGGGATGATGAATAACTTGTGTAGGCTGAATGTAGTTGCTTAGTTACCACCTCTTGAAACTTTCTTAAATGTAATTGCCAGGGAAACACTGATCCAGCTAATTTGCATTGAACCACACTCTAGCTCAACATATTAAATATGCCCATGCTTTTTATTTCAAATTAGTTGCCTTTTAAATTTTAAGTCACCTTTGTTATGATCCTTATTTGACTTTGAACAAAGTGGGACTTCTAAATGATTATCTGTACATTGTCATTTCCCCATTGCTTTTCTGTGTCTCTTTTCATATTGCTCTTTCAGAGCTGAGGATTATAAACTTGTGAAGAATCACGAAAATCTCCAGTTTCTCTGAGTGATTCTAAATGCTTTCAAACAACACCAGTTTTGTGCTGAGGATTATAAACTTGTGAAGAATTATGAAAATCTCCAATTTCTTTCTGAATGATTCTAACTGCTTTTAAACAACATGAATCTGGCTTTCTTTAACTGTATCAAAATTTGTACCACATGAATGTTCTTGTGGCTTCTCTCCAAAATTTCAAACTATTGTGTTGCTATTTAAGAAAGTGTGGTGTCCATGTAGACTACTAGTGCACAACTTCACTTTTTTTAGTTGCATTTGCCTGTGTGCACTGACTTGAAGGAGGAAATGTAAAAGCTAGAATTCTGCCAAGTTTTTATAGTTAGTGTCGCAGGATGATGTTACAAACCATTCCTTGCTGCACTATTTCAAGTCTACCTTATAGTTGCCCCCTTTTTCCCATCAGGCAGAAAGATTTTCTACTGATGTAGAAATAATTCACAGCTGAGAACAAAGCCTCCTTACTCTTTGATCTAAGTTTGAGGGTTGTGAGAAAGAATAGACCAAAAATGGATTTGAGGAACTGAAAATACATGTTTATATTTCTGCCCTGTAATCCCCAAACTTACTAAATGATATCCAACCTAGAGGGGAGAAGAAAGTTAGGAAAAAAGACAAAAGGAAATTAAAAGCAGTGTAGTGACTTCACTCTCTGAACTCCATGCATCATGAGTCTACACTTTCAAATATTTTTATGCGTCAGGATCCCAGAGAAGAAATTCCTAGGTGCAATCTGGAATAACTACAAGTCCCCAGTGGAAAATTCTTGCTCCATGCTGCCTTAGCAGGGTGGTGGAATGGTATAGATGGAAAGGACTAGGCCATAGGTCCCCCTTCCCCCCACAAAACTTTTCCATGTATCCTGAGATCCAGTCACAGTGTTCCTATGGGCCCAGCATGGGGAGAAAGAAGTTAGCTAAGAGTGAGGGATGGTCAATCACCTGTCAGGGGGTCACCTAGCAGGGTTGAGGTCTTCACCAAAACATGCTGCTTGCACTTCCCGCCAGGGATGAGATGGATGCAGAACTGAACTAAGAGGACTGGCAGCACCAGAGTGCGAAGAGGGAGCCAGTGGTCAAGAGCTTTGAGCTCTACCTGAGGAAGCACTACACACCTTGAACAAAGAGGACAGACAAGTTACATTCCCAGGAGACACCAGCAGACAACCTGAGAGGAGTAACATATAGCCTACCAACACTGTAATGCTCCCACAGTCTTCTCTAGGACTCAGATACTACCCCAGAGAGAAGGGTGGAAGACAGAGCATTCAGGTCAGTGAGGTTTAACCTGGTAAGTGATCTGGTTACAAGGTGGAATTGATTGAGTTAAAGTTACTGCTGGACTGAGCAAATCCAGGAACAACTTTTTAAAAATCCCCCATTAGATTTAATTGAGATTCTACAAATAAAGAAAGTAAACATGTTTGTACCCGATTTACGTTATTTTTTCAGACCATAAGATGCACTTTTTTACCACATTTTTTGCTTCAAAATTTTCCCCCCTATTTTCCTCCTCTAAAACCTAGGTGCGTCTGGGGTCCATACCATAAGACACACCTAGGTTTTAGAGGAGGAAAATAGAAAAAAATTTTTGAAGCAAAAAATGTGGTAAAAGAGTACGTTTTATACTCTGAAAAATATAGTCATTTATACCTCTGTGGCTCAGCCTGGTTGTGTGTCAGGCCAGTGAGTCTGGAGATGAAGCTGGAGAGGGCAGAGGCATATACTGAAGTTTCTGTCCCATAGGGGACAGACAGTCTGGTGACGTGATCAAGAGTAGATGATCTAGAAAGTTGCTAAGAGAGATCTTAAAAGTTCTCATCACAAGAAAAAAAAAACACCTCTATGTATGGTGATTGATGTTAACTGGTCTTATTGTCATCACTTCACGACATACACAAATACCAAATTACTATGTTGTGGCTGAAACTAATATAGTATGTCAATTATACCTCAAAAAAAGTAGATGTGTTTCATGTTTTGGGGCAAATTACTTGATTCCACTGAATCTGATTTCCCTTATCCGAAGAAATGTAATATTCAACTTCATAGGGTTGTGAGGTTTGAGATAAAATACATTACATTTTTGGCACATAGTATCTGGGATGTAATTACAATGCTTCATATTCCAGACATCCAGTGCTCTCCCACATCCCCACTGCCCCTCTGCATGAAAGAAGGCTCCATGCGGTAGAACCTCTCCTTTATTC
Organism: Anoura caudifer; assembly: GCA_004027475.1. Taxonomy (NCBI): domain Eukaryota; kingdom Metazoa; phylum Chordata; class Mammalia; order Chiroptera; family Phyllostomidae; genus Anoura; species Anoura caudifer. Next base: position 138,511 of record PVKU01002936.1, on the reverse strand, counting down.
AGTTGTGTACCCATGGTGTCTGGCATCCAGTATATAGTTGTTGAATAAATAAATTGGTGAGGAGCTCTAGGGAGATATGTGGGAGTATAAAGCAGGATCTACCCATAGAGTAAGTCCCAAATAAAAGGAGAAAACTTAGACCCCAGTGTAATGAAGGGAAGAGCAGGTGGTTATAAATGGTACATCTCAGGTAAGCACATTTTGATCAGAGTGAGGGAAATAAAAAACAGTTTTTTTATATGCACACAAATGTTTACAATAGAATGAGAACAGAAATCCATGATCTGGCTAGACCAAAAAAAAAAAAAAAAAAAATCCTGAGCCATAAGAACATACGAGATCTGTCCAGAAAGTATTCAGCCATGTAATGTGAAAAAGGGACATTTTTTGAAGAGGATACAAGATACATGAAACATTGTACACAGGACAATGATGCCTCAGTCCCCTTCAAAGTGGGCACCTTGGGACCTCACACATTTCTTCCAATCACCATCAGCTGCCCCATTGTATTATCCTGAATCTCATTGATAGTCTGAAATCTCTTCCCTTTCAAAAGTGATTTTAGTTCTGGAAAAAGCCAGAAGTTGCAGAGTGTCAAATCTGGGCTATAGTGGGGCTGAGTCACCTGGGTGATTGGATGTTTTGCCAAAAAACTCTTACCAGACGTGATGCTAGGTGGGCACATTATGATGAAGCTTCTGCTCACCAGTTCCCTGTAGCTGAGGCCTCCTGAATCATCCGAATATTTTCTGTGGAGGAATGTTCAAGCTTAATGCAAAATCTGATGCAGATTCATTGCTCTGCTTGCTCAGTCACTTTGAAAGCTACAGCCATAGAGTACACATGCTCACTCAACCATGGTACACTGAACTTATCATTGTTCACACATGCCCATTCCAGTCCATTCTCCTTGGCTGCCAGGTTATACTGATGTTGTGCAAACCATTCTCATTATATTAACAATGGCTGGACTTTTTCCAGACAGATCTCATATCTTTATAGACCACTGATTGTGTATTCCCACAGTGTGCGTATGTTTGTGGGAAAGCACGCTTGTTTCTGTTTCTAGTGTGTGTTTCTGAATAATACTTGGACTAGATTTTTCAATTTTACCCAATTGTTTTGGACCTCTGTGTTTGCCTGCCTGTTTATCTATCAATCATATGCAAACTGGTTTTTCTGTATGAAAAGTGTCAATTGAATTTACTCCATTAAAAGGTCAGTACTAATGCTTTAAGAATTTTAAAAGCTTGTAAAGATGAAAAAATTAAAAAGATTTTCATTTGACATGTCAGGATCACTGTGGATTTTCAGAATATAATTAACCCTTAGACTTCGTTCATTTATAAAATGAGTAACAGCCTTGACCTTGGAATAAATGCAAAATCTCATGGGGTAATCGAATTAGAACATAGTACACCTTCCTTCCTTTAAATTTTTTCCAAAATAAAAATATTTTAATATCTCATGTTTGTAGTTTTCATTATTTTTATTATAACTGCGGGAATGATGGGTAGCAGTTTTCTGAAGGGAGAAAATTTTTTATCTTTTTATTTCTAATGTTTAAAAAGATTTAATATCCTTGACATAGTAAATGATGCTGTTTAATTCTATTTTTCTTGAAGATCCTCATCACTTGAATCCATATTTGTTGGTACATAAGGAATGCCATATGCACAAAATGGTCTGTCCTAATATTATGACATTCTTACAAAGCCACAAATGTTCTTTTGTTTATGAGAAAAGAAAAAGTTTAATTCTTGGGTTCTTTTAAAAATATTGTTTGACTATGTCATCATTCAATACTGTGGAATATTTTGTTCCCCTGAAGATCTTTCTCTGAGACCAGTGGTAGGAAAATGTTGATCAGGAGGAGCTATAACAGAAACCAGAGATTTTGATTTAATGAGTGGTTTAGTAGATTGAACGGTGTCCTCCAGAAAAATGTATTCGCACATCTGTGAATGTGACCTCATTTGGAAAAAAAGCTCTAGCAGATATAATCAAGGATCTCCAGATGAGGTCATCCTGGATTATCTGGGTGGGCCCTGCATCCACTGACAGGTGTCCTATACAGACAGAGAACAGGAAAGTCACACAGGGAAGACAGCCCTGTGAACTCAGAGACTACAGTTTTGCAGCCACAAACCAAGGAGTACCTGGAGCCAGTAGAAGCTGGATAAGGCAAAGAATGATTCTCCCCTAGAGACTTTGAAGGAATCCTAGTTCTGCTGACACCTTGACTTTCAACTGCCAGCCCCCAGAACTGTGAGAGAATACATTTTTCTTGTTTTAAACCATATCTGAAAATGAACAAGAATGAAACTGAGAAGTTAGCTTGCATTGCTTTCTCTCCTTTTTGATACTTTCTGCTGCATGGGTGTTCTATGCTCACAGAGCCTTTTACCTCCTGCTTATACTCAGGCCTCAGTTTAAGCTTTATTTCCCAGATTAGGTTAGTCTTTTTTTTTTTTTTAGATGGGGTCACATTTATTAATGAAGCAACCTACTACTGAAAGAAAAATGTCAAGAAAAAAAGCATCCATCTCCCAGTGACTTTTCAGTGACTTCAAGAGGCAGATGACATGAACAGAGTGTAAATATGTGAGACATCTCTGATGTGCCCTTCCTTATAGACCCAGTTTGCTGCTTCTCCAGTGTCTCCTCTTGGAGTTGTACCTGATTTTATTACCTGTTTTCATCCGAATCCATTGGGGAATGAACCGATCCTGCTTTTGCTTCTTGGCCAGGAACCTCTTGATCCTGAAAATCTTGTGAGAAGATGTGGTGAAGAAGAACAAACCTCACAGATAACAATGGCAGAGAAAGACAGTCTTCTTTTTTCTTTTTAAAAGCATATTTTTTTATCCTCACCCAAGGTCATGTTTATTGATTCTAGAGAGAGGGAAGGGAGAGAGAGAAAAAGGGAGAGAACATTGATGTGAGAAACATCAATTGTTGTCTCTTATATGTACCCCAGCCAAGGACAGAACCTGCAACCCAGGCATGTGCCCTAACTGGGAATCGAACCTGCAACCCCTCTGTCCACAAGACAATGCTCCAACCAACTGAGCCACACCAGACAGGGCAGATTAGGTTAGTCTTGATTCTAATAATGCAATAGCATTTTTTTTTTGTAGTACTCATTACCTATTTCAAATGTGTCTTTCTGAAGCATTGTAAATTTTTTAAGGACAGGCCATACAAGTCTTATTCCAGTTCCTAACACAGAGTCTGACACACAGTAGATATTCAATAAACTTAATCAATGACTGGAAGGTGAGTCCTGTCTTAAGGTAGAATTAAATGTTCAGAGATTACTATTCTTAGTGGAATGTTTGCTATTTCTCTATTGATTGCTGATTTTTATTAAGGATATTTAGTAGATAAAACTAGATGTTAGAGGTAGACTAACAAATGTATTAAGTAATTCTTTCTCTGCAGAATTTGTTGAATTAGAAGCTTTGAATCAAAGTATACATATATTCTATAAATATATTCAGGCACTGTTAGCTCCAATAATTGCTCTGAGCATGCTTTCACCTCTGAGGCAAGTTGATTTTCTGTCAATTTGTGTTGTACCTGTTTAAAGAAAGATGACACTTTCTGGAAAGCTCTCATTTTAATGACAACAAAATACTTATGTTTTTATTAGGCTTTTAAAGACGTGGTTTGAAACTGCAGCTTCTTCTTTTCTTCCAGTCAACAATGTGAAATTAGTTTTTTGAGTGGACCATTACTTTTCATTTCCAAGAACAAGATGATCAATTTGTTGCTATGACTACCTAACATTGGTCAGAATTTAATTGCTAATCCCAGGCCAACACACATACTAGTATTCAGTTTGGTGCGATCACTAGCTCCAGTGCTGTCTATGCAGGGTGACCCAGGAGATGTCAGTAGAAATAATATCTCACAGTAGCTCATTCTTTTCCGTGGGATTATGGCATGTACGCAGTCTGTCCAGAAGGTATCCAGCCATGTACTATGAAAAATAGAGACATTTATTGAAAAAGATGCAAGATACAAGAAACATTATACATAGGACAATGACACTTCAATCGTCTTTAAAGTAGGCACCTTGGGACCTTACACAGTTCTTCCAGTCACCATCAGCTGCCCCATTGTATTTTCCTGAATCTCACTGATGGTCTGAAATCTTTTCCCTTTCAAAGGTGATTTTATTTCTGGAAAAACCCAGAAGTCACAGGGTGCCAAATCTGTGCTGTAGGGGGGTGAGTCACCTGGGTGATTTGATGTTTTGCCAAAAAACTCTGCACCAGATGTGATGCATGAGTGGGCACATTGTCATGATGAAATTGCCAGTCACCTGTTGCCCATACATATTTGTTCCTCTACTTGCTCAGTTATTTTTAATGTGATGGCCACACAGTCCACATGCTCACTCAACCGTGTCTACCACCCCCACTGACTAGTACAGTGAAGTCTTCATTGTTCACACATTCACATTCCAGTCCACTCTCCTTGGCTGACAGGTTACATCAGTGTCACTCAAACTGTCCCTGTTATATTAATAGTGGCTGTACTTTTCCTGGACAGACCTCAGTATGTGTGTTTGTGTGCATATATGTAAATATACACATACATGTACATGTATATACAAAACATGTATATCTATGGATATGTATATATGTATAATGTATATGTGTATATATATCAAAGTTTACTTCTTTCAGCTGCATTGAGGTATAATTGACATAATTATAATATATTTAAAATGTACAGTGTGATATTTTGATATATGTACACATCATGAAAGGATTCTTCAGGGGGATGTCTTAGAAGGTTTATAAACTAAATAATATTTTATATATTAGCTACTTGCTAAACTATATTCTGCAAGTAAGTTCAGTTTTAAATTTAAAAGTTGAGTCCAGTGTTTGAATTCATGTCTACTTGAATCCCAGTGACCATTTTCTTTTTATAAGTCTGCATTAAAAAATAACTGGTATAGGCAGTTCCACTTCAGGCTAGGGTGTGAAAGTACTGTACTATGACTTATAAGAAGTATACCTTTGGTCATTCGGATGACCAAAATGTATTTCTCAAAATGTGACAAAATGTGTGTGTTCTTCACCCAGTTCCCAGCTCACAGCTCTCGAAACCCTTGTAATTTCCTGAGAAATAAGAGCAATATCAGCATCTTTTGCCACATTTGGTCTCTTGTCCTCAGTTTCTGAAGCCCTTCAGAGCCATAAAGATGAAATATGTCTTATTATTTATGGCAAGCCCCATTCCACCACATCTGGGTTTATGTTAATGAGGTGACTTTTGAACCACACCTAAGAGGTGGACTAGTTGCAGGGGAGACTAGTGGCATGTGGTTAGAGGATTGGAACTTTCATCCCTCCAGCCCTCCTGACCTCCCTGATCCCAGCCCCCACCTCCTTGGAGGAGAGAAGGGCTGGAGGCTGAATTCAATCAAATGATCTAATCAGTCTGCCTGTATAATTAAGTTTCCATAAAATTCCCAAAGCATGGGGTTTGGAATCCTTCCAGGTTGGTGAACATGGGGAGATTTGGGGAGAGAGGTGTGCTTGGGAAGGGCTTAGAAGCTCTACACCCTTTTTCCATACCTTGCTCTATGCATTCGGCTGGGACTGAGTTACATCCTTTTGTAGTAGACCAGTAATCTAAGTAAAATGTTTCTGAGTTTTGTGAGTTGCTTTAGCAAATTGAACCCAAGGAGGGGGGTGGTCATTGGAATCTTTGATCTAGAGCTGGTTAGACTTGTGACTGGCATCTGAAGTAGAGTGGTAGTCTTGTGGGACTGAGCTCTTAGCTTGTGGAATCCAATGCTATCTCTGAATACATAGTGTCAGAATTAGGTTGAATTGTAGGACTCACAGCTGATGTCAGAGAACTCCTTGGATGTGAGCACCCCCCACCCCCCACACATTGGAACTGGGTGCTCAGAACCTTTAGAAAGAGTGTGGATGACATAAAATTCACACTTTATGTATGGGACTTTTGAAGAGTATTGGATGTAAGGAAAAACTGATTACCTGTGCTCTAAGTTCTTCAACTTTGTTATTTTTTCCAAAATTATTTTGGCTGTTCTATGTCTTTTGCATTTTTATATAAAGTTGGCTTGTCAACTTTTATAAAAAATTCCAGTGGAATTTTGAATGGAATTGCATTGAATCTGTAGATAAATTTGGGGAGATTTTAATAATATTGAATTTTCTAAAACAAGAATACAGTGTAGCTCTTCATTTGCTTAGTTCTTTTCTAATTCCTCTCAGCAGCATTTTGTAGTTTTCCATTTACTGATCTTGAAGATATATTTTGTTAAATTTATTCCTAAGTGAATTATGTGTTTTCTCTCTATTGCAAATGCCACTAAGAATTTCAATTTCCAATTTAATTGCTCTGTGAGAGAAATAGTTATTTTTTATATATTGACCTCATATCCTGTAACCTTATGTGTGCCTTTTACTTTTTTCTTGCTTTGTGGAACCAGCTGGAATCTCTAGTACAATGATTAATGGGAATGGTGAAGGAGGTTTGTCTTCCTTCCAATTTTAGGAGGAATGTAGTGACTCTTCCACCGTTACATATGCTATTAGCAGTAATTTGAAAGTATACAACATGTTTTAGTAATAAAATCACCTTGCTAGTCTCTCTTAGGAAATTTGATCCTGATACAAGCATGATGACTAGGCCCTGGTAAATACTACATAGTGTTAGCTGTTATTTTTGTTAGTGTACTTACTAAATATTAAAAGTACATAACATATTTTAGCATGTTTTTTTTAACAGAGTGAATTATTTCAGGCATATTCTTTTTAACCCTGTTAACTGGGGAATAGAATTAACTGAAGCAGACCATTGTCTGAATATTCTACTCAATTGAATTTTCAGAATTAGTATCGTTTCCCAGTCCACCTCTTAATTGAAGATGATGCAAGAAATTGAAAATTCTGATTAATAAAGAAATTAATAAAGGTACTCAATAAAAGTGAGTTTGGTTTCTATTGAACTCTGGAAAGATACACCGCAGTCTTGGGGAATTTTCTTGGGGAAGGAAAACTGAAAAAATAACACAGCGAGTTAATCATGCTACCCAGGTGTGAGTGCAGCTTTTGAGAAACACCCAAGAGGACCTGGTGCACCGACTGTCTGATTGGCTTTGCAGTAACACTGATAAATGCTTGACGTTGTCAGTGTGGTAATTTAGGATTGATAAGTGGAACCTGCCAACAATGCCATTTTGCTTGATTGTACCATAATTGCTTTTATGTCATTGATATCAAACTGTGCATAATTAGAGACTATTTTAACTTTAATAACAAATAATACACTTTGTTTTTACATGGCTAAATAGTATCCTACAAAAGCATTAAAGCAAGACTTGCCTTTTCTGATTGTTAAAGTATTGTTATACAGGGTTGATGGCTTGTTTATTTTTATTTCATAATGTAAAACTGGGTTGATGTGTGCTTGTTGCTTGTGTTACAAACTCACTGAAATGTTAACTGAGACATGTTCTGTAGAACTCAGCAACAACATACAGGTGCAGACAGTACTGGATATTCGTAGCAAAATTAGTAGTCATAATAATTAAAAACCTTTGTGACAATTCAGATATTAGGTAATATTGAAATTCAAGGCAACAAAAGCAAGTTAACAATAGACTAAAGGCTATGCTGGGTGTAATACATTCATGATTCAACATGAAAATTTTGTATAACTGGTTTATCCTAGAGCTGTGACAGCCGAGGAATTTAGTGCTTATTGTTTCAAACGTGGCTCTTGGGGCAAAGCAAATTCTAGAGATTACCAAGTAAACGCCCCCCTCTTCTCTCACAACTCCAGCACCATGGACATTTTAGGCCAGATAATCCTTTATTGTGCATGTTGGCTGTCCTGTGCCTTGTAGTTTGTTTAGCAGCATCCCTGGCTTTACCCACTGGATGCCAGGAGCCCCAGCTGCCCCATGATTTGCTCACCAAAAGTGTCAGACATTGCTGAAACTGCCCCAATTGAGAGCCTCTGTTCTAAGGTGATTCTGTTCCCATTATTGTGTGGCGTCTGCTGTGTAAGTAGGTCATAGTTAATGTTTTGTTTGTTCTGTGGTTGGACACGGGTTATCTTCAGTTTGGGTCCACTGTGGACATCATCGTGCCTGTCTTCTGATAAAGCAGCACATGCATGTGGCTGTGTTGAGTATACACTTAGGAGATGAATAGCCAGGTCATGAACTGTGCCTATATTCAACCTCAGTAAATGCTGCCTAACAGTTTTCTTAAGTGCTGGTACCAATTTATGCTCCCACCAGCAGTGCATGCCAGTATTTATAAATTTAGCCATATTTGTGGATATGTGGTATAATATCTCATTGCAATGTTAATTCACATTTCTCTCACTAATGATATAGAGTACCTTGTCATTTATTTATTAGGAATATTGAAATCTTTTGTGGAGTGGCTGTTCATTTTTTGTACATTTTAGTTGAATTGTCTTCCTCCTTATTGATTTCTAGGATTTTTAAAAATAACTTTTGGCTTTAAGTCCTTTGTTGGATTTATGTATTGTAAATATAGGGTGGGGCAAAAGTACATTTAGCATTGTTTGTATGGTAAATAAGGCAATAATTAATAAATAACAATAAGAATAAGCTTTCGCATAGCCACAACTGTAAACCTACTTTTGCCCACCCCTGTATTTTCTCCTATTTTATGGTTTACCTTCTCCCTGTCCTGATGATGTCTTTGGATAAGTAGAAGTTTTAATGTTAGTGTAGTCCAATTTATCATCTCTTCCTTTAGGGTTAGAGTTCTGTGTGAATCTACTTAAGAAACACTTTAAGTTATGTTCTGGAAACTTTATTCTTTTCACATTTAAGTTGACAATCCACCTGCAACTGACTTTTGCTTTTACGAGGTAGAGGCCAAGATTAATTTTTTAAATGAAGATATTCAAATGAACCAGGACTATTTATTAAAAAGGTCATCCTCCTCCCTCAGTGCACTACATAGAACCTTTGCCATAACCAGGCATTTGGACACACGTGGGTATGAATCCTGAATCCCGAATGCCGAACTCCTCTCTGAGCTTAAACAAGTGGGGAGGGGAGGCAGGATGAATTTCAAACTTTGGTGCCAGCAGACTGTCACTCCCCTAACATGCCAGCTACTCCCTGGAGTGAACATGAGCTGTTTCAGAACATTGAAGGGATTTGTTCCCCAGTTCTAAAATCTAAATTTATCTAGTATTTGAATGGACATTAATATCTGTTAGCTATATGTGTGTGGGTACACACATGTGCATATAAATCTGAATGTACCTCAAATACAAGCAGCCATGACTTGCTCAGTTTGCTACCTCAAACCACAGCCATCGTAGTAGTTATGAGAACAAACCAATATAACAATGGCAAGTGGCATAGCCAAGTGAGTTTTGCTTCCCTGCTTAACCATTTCAAATAAATGGTATTATAAGTCTTCCTATTTCATCAATATAGCTTAAGACTATCCTACTACCATCCCTTCCTTTCCAATTAAATTATGCCTTCTAAGCCCTCTGATATATAGAAATTCTAATATCTAATATAGACATTAGTGGTGCCACTGCTACTAATAATCATGGCATTTGACATTTTTTGGAGGAGTTATCAAGTAATGTTCTAAGTATGCTAGTTCATTTTACCCCTACAATAGTCTTATGAGGCAAGTACTATTATGTCCTACCTTTTACCCTCTTATCCCTCTTTCTACTTCCTCTGGAGTCACAAAGCTGGTAAGTTGCAGAGAGAGAGCTCAAACAAGGGCCTGCCAGGTTCCGGGAGTGGCATGGTGGTTAGGCATGGTTCAGCCTAGAGCCATTAGCACACATTCTTGGCACAGTGCCCTGTGGGCACCACACATAGTGAGTGTTCTCTGCTCTGTAACCAAAGCATGTGTGAACATGGCTGCAGGAGTGTGTGGTGGACAAATAGTGCTGCAACTCCCAAGCTTCCTTCTGTTGTGGTTAGTACAGCATAAAAATTCTGACTCACCACCTTGTGCTGCAGAATTTCTCTTGTTGCAAGGCATTCTCAGTAGAGGCTTTTAGACAAGCTGTATTTATAATAATGGTTGCTCAGTGGTAAAGAAAGCTGAATTTCCCACTTGGATAACTGAAAATCTGTGACAACTGATTTTTTCATTGCTGGGTCCAAGAAAAGTTAAAACTTAACTGTGGCTTATGTGATTTGGCTCCTTCTTTCCTTCCTTCCTTCCTTCCTTCGTTCCTTCCTTCCTTCCTTCCTTCCCTCCTTCCTTCCCTCCTTCCCTCCTTCCCTCCTTCCTTCCTTGTTTTTCTTTTTCTTTTTCCTGAGAGTTTGGCTGCCATGTTATCTAAAGAAAAGAGCTAAGTTAAATGACCTTTGATACTGACATTTGAGAGTTCCTTCTAAGAAAAGCCAGGACCCCATTCATTCAACAATATTAAAAACTTTCTGTTGATATGTCTGGCTCATTCATATAATACTTCCAATTGGCATTTTAATCTTCACTACTAATCATAGTAGACAGTTTAAGATCACCTGACATTTGAAGATACCCCCTAACATGTTACACAAGGCCAAAACTAACACATTGGAATGCAGTGAATATAGTAAATGCAGGGGGAACTATCAAACATCTATAACTGATAATCATTCCAGAAAGGTTAAAGATAATGCATTCATGAAACAAGAACAAGATGCTGTGAAAAATGAAGAAATAAAAAGTATGTCAGAGAACAACAAAAACAAAAAAACTCTTGGAACATAAAAATGTAAGAACAGATTGAAACTTCAAGAGAGGTGTTGGCAGATAAAGTTGAGTACATTTCTAGAAAGAACAATAGATAAAATTAAGGCAGAATGTACGACATAGTCAAGAAAAGATAAGGGTATTAAAGGATATGTTCAGGAGTTTCAATATTTACTTAACAGAATTCCAGAACCAGAGAACTGAGAAAATGAAATGGAGAAAATTATCAAGGTAAATTTCCTGGAACCGAATGAAATATTCCCAGATTGAAAGTGCCCACTGAGTAAAAGAAGATGCTTTTTGGTAGAAGAGAGATGCTAAATTCTCCCAGAGATATAAAACATATAGCACACAAAAGATTAAGAAGTATAGAGATAGCAAATTTCTTAAAAGAAACTCTGGAGGCTAGAACTTGTTTCATAATTTCTGTAAAATTTTATACCCAGACAAATTGGTATTCAAGTATATGGAGAGGATAAAAACCACGTTCATACCTCCAGGGTCTACAGATTATACCTCCTGTGCACCATTTTTTTTTTTTCAGGGAAATATTGGAGGATAGTTGTTTTACCAAAAGGAGGGAGAAAGGTGGAGGAAACGCCCCTAGATAATTCCCATAGGAATCCAGGGATAGCATCGTCGTATCTGGCCCAGAGAGCAGCCTTCTCAGACTGGAAAAGGACATTACAGGAATGCTGCACGAGGAATGCCTTCCGGAGAACTTGGACTGGTGGGTTACCTGATAGGTTTGGCCATGTGTAAAGTTGAGTTGGGAGGCATTTTTTGGAGCTGTTCCAAGGCGGTGGAAACACTTGGAGATTCAAACGAAATGTGGGGGAAAAAGGTAATTAATTCCAGGAAAGGAGTGAATTAGGAAGAAAATGTTATCATATATACTACTTGACTCCTTGGTACACATTTAATCATAAATATGAAAATATGTGTTAACCAAAATATAATTTAAAACATATACTGAGAGGATGGGAGAGGAAAATGTGTTTATATGACAGTTGATATGAATTAAATCCTTTAATTTGTAGGAGGTCAGCGAATCCTATTTAAAGAAACACAAAAATGACATGATCAGTATTTTTAAAAATTATGACTATGAAGGTAGATACCAGAGGAATTAGCTACAGTAATTAAAAGTTGTTACTTTTTGGGAATTGTAAATAGTAAGGTGGATTGGGTAGGGGACTACTGTTTTTAAAAAGTTATGCACATATTTTGCCCTGGCTGGTGTGGCTCAGTGGATTGAGTGCCGGCCTGCAAACAGAAAGGTTGCTGGTTCGATTCCCAGTCAGGGCACATGCCTGGTTTGAGGGCCAGGTCCCCATTGGGGATATACAAGAGGCAACCAACCAATGTATCTCTTGTACATTGGTGCTTCTCTCCCTTTCTCACTCCTTCCTTTCCCCTCTCTCTAAAATTAAATAAATAAAATCTTTTAAAAAAGTTATGCACATATTTAAAGATAAAAATTAAATTGAAAAAAGATTATGGTAACTCCCACATACGTAATTGAAAATGATAAAACACTCCTCTCTGAAAATTAATGAAGACGTGTGTGAGCGCAAGGGCTTGCGTGCCTGTGTGTGGCCAGGCTGCTTCCTCAAGTTCTGGGAGACACCTCTGCATGGTTTTCTCACACTCCTGCGTGCTTCTATCCTTTTTTCTGAACTGTCTATTGAAGGGTTTGTATATGGCAAACAGGCTTAGAAGATAGAGATAGTATCTGCCTCCAGAACGGAAGGCAGATTTGTTTCCTGACCAGTATAATAAATATAATGTCTCCTTTCAGAGAAAAGTGTAGGCAGATTTCCTAGTAAACTCCATTCAAAAGATTGGGGTTTGGTAAGGTCAGGCTACCTCAGCTACGATGTAAGCGCATGTGTTTTGTATCCCGCTGTGGGATTTGGGGAGCAAGAAAAAACAATTCGAACATGAATTTCATGTTTGCTACTGTGCCACAGGTAATAACATCTTTTCTGTCCTCCACCCAGGAGTCTCTATTGAGTCTTCTGCCAGAAATCTATGAACCTGTGGCAGCTTAACTTAACTTGCAAGTTGGTAAAAGTCTCAGACCCTTCACAGTTTGACACCAATAAGCAGACTCTAAGAGGGATATTTGCGTGCACAAATGGGAAATGCTCATGACATCAACAGCATCGTGGAAATGAAGGTGACAGGGCTGGGCTGAAGAAGTAAAGCTGTTGCCGTGTAGTGCAGCCACAACAGGAGCTTCAGTCAATTCCATAGGCTGTTTTGAAGGCAGAGTGGCCTTTCCGAGTTGTGTGGAGTTGGAGAGGAGGCTTGGGTCTTTGTCCTTGCGTGGGCAAGGTTTAGGCCACTCCTAGGAAGGGAGCTTGGCCTTGGATGAGCCAGACCTATTTAGCCAGGGCAAGTCCAGATGGACCAGTTCTCAGCTGCAGTCACTTCCAGCAGCTAATGGAATGAGTACAGGTAGGACAGCTTGGAGTTTCCTTTGATGCATCTCTCTCTTTTCTAAGAAAGTCTCCAGGCATCAAATTCTGCCCTTCTTTCCCCTAAGGAATGTCTGTTGGGGCTCCTGAATGACATGCTGCCTTCCCTCTGAGCCAGCAGAGGAGGCTAGAGGTCTCTTCAGTTTCTTCCCCGACCCTGCCTGGGGCAGGTCCTTCCTTGTCCATTTGAGCAGAGCGATTTTCCCAGAACTTAAGTTTTTACTGAGCTAATGTTTCTCATTTTCAGCTTTTCATCCAGACTTTTAACATTTCTTTTTTTCTTGCTAACATTCTGGAGCTATTCTGGCTTTAAGCAGATATTTGCCAAATGCGTCTGTGGTCCAGGGACTGTGTTAGATACTCAAGATGTAGCAGACAGAGATGCCCTTGTTGTTTGCTCAGTAACAGTTAACTCAACACAGAGCTCAATCCAAACAACAGATATTTACAGTCTCTACTCAGTGCCGGATCTCTTTGAGACTTTGGGATAGTACACATTAGAATGCTACTAAAAACAGAGACCTACTCAAAGTGGCTTTAAAAAAGTAAGAGGTGAACTGGGCTGACTAACCATCCAGGTTCGCCTGGGACTTTTCAGTTTTAGCTTTGCCCCTTAAAAAATCCTGGGATAGCCTTGATGGTTAGTCAGCCTAGGCCTACCAGGCATGGTGCCTTCTTAGTGGTGGGAGGTGAAGATGAAGTAATTTGTCCTTCACTTTGGAGGGGATGTCCTAGCATCTTCTCAGAGTTTATCTCCTATCCTTTGGAATTTGGTACTTAAGAAGGCCTCAATATACTTGTTTGCTCATCCAGCCAAATCGATGAGATATTATTAATAGAGTGGACTAAGGAGATGTTCTGGGCAATAATGTATAGTGGGACTTAGGGCATTCCCATAGTTCTCTCCAAAATTCTTAAAAAAAAAAAAAAAAAAAAAACCGCCCTAACCTCTTTTTAAAATCTCCAGATCTTTTTATACCAAAATGTGGTAAAACAGCTTAGGTGTCATCTAACCAGTTCTTAGACGCCTACTCTGAAATGCCAGCGTGGGTCTAACTTCAGCCTATTGCCTTGAAGCTGCAGCCAGAAACTGAGATAGCAAGAGCCTTGTTTTCCTTTCCATTACACGTAAATGCTAATTCCCTGCTTAAAAGCATTCAAATGTGTGTTTTCTTAAAGATATAAGCATAAACTTTTATTCTACTACCAGTGAAAATAGGATCTCATAAGTGGAGTTTGGTTTAGCAAATTTAAAAAGTAACATTTCTGTTCATCTCAGTTTAAAAGATAAAATAAAAGATTTTATTTTATCTTTTAAGTTTATTAAACTTTTATTTATTTATTTTCATTGTAACCATTTTTTGTATTTTTTTATTACTATTTATGCCCCTCATACTCCCTCCTTCACCCAGCTCTCTTCCCCCAATAATCACCACACTGTTGTCTATGTGTCGGTGAGTCCTTTCTTTCTCTCTCTTTCCTTCTTCTTTCTTCTTTTTTCTTTTTCTCAAACCTCCCACTGTACTGATTTCCCTGGGCTTTGGGGCCTGCTCACTATGTGTACGGGGCTAGGCCTGTCATTGAAGCGGGCCAGAGCTTCTCTATCAGTGTCAGTAGAGGTAAATGAGGACAAGCCACTCAATGACCGTCCCCCACCATTTTTCTGGTTGGCCATGTAGGGACATTAGAGGCAAGGTACTACTGAAATATTCCTTTCTTCTCTGAGCAACATTGCTGTATTGATGCCAGGGGAGGCTGATGGTAGATATCTCATTCTGTTTGTTTTGTTTTGTTCTTAACTATGTCAGCCATATGCTTGACTGAATGCTGTGATTCCTTTTGATTCTGAGGTACTTGCCATCCCTAATTTAGGGAGTCTTAATTGTTTTCTATATAAATCAACAATTAGTATTGATCACAATGAAAACTAAGGACTTTGAGGCTTGAGTCACTGATGAGGTCCAAACGACAGGTCTACCTGTGCCTGCAGTGGAGAAACCCAGAGATGCCTAGATCTCCTGACAGTTGGCCAGCTGCCTTTGTTTGCCATCTCAGATTTCAGAGGGAATCTGCACAACTGCCATTTTTCAGGCAAATGCCTGCATGTTAGTATAGCGTCAGGAAATTTGCAAAATAGGTAAAATGTTCACTTGCATTACTAGTTTTATTTCAGGAAAAGGCTTAATTTATTATCATTTTGGTCCATCCAAGAACATTGATGTATGATCAGTAATCTGTGAGTAAATTTTAAATTAAAAAATAGATTGAGCTAGTATTTTAAAATGATCTATTTATCATCATTTAAAAATATATTTCCTATTAAAAATTGATCCTTATTTCTCTCTCTCTCTCTCTCTCTCTCTCTCTCTTTTGGCATCATTTCTCATGAATAATCCATTTGCTGAAAACTTGAATTGTAACAGATGGCATGAAATAGAAAGGTTACCTCTGCAATTTAAAATCCACTTCCCTTCATTTCAGAAGTTTATTTTTGAGGTATCTGTCTTGCAATCTCAGACTATGTAAATGTGTTTGTGACTTGGGAAGGAAGTGTGCACTGACTGGCATAATTGAACTGTAGAATAAATTTCCTTCTCCCATTTTGTCTATACGAGGGCTGTGTTTAGACTGTGAGTGGGGACCACCCATTCTGTGTTGCAGAGATCTAGATGATGCCAAGGAGGGACATTCAGTCAGTCACAGGCCCAGGTCAGCTGAGCACTCAGGGCCATTTAAAACAGCTCAAATTTGATTTTGGTCTTGTAGTAAAACTCTAACCTTTACTTCAGGGGCTAAAAGGATTCATTTCTTCTCTGGTATTAAATATCTCCATGTGCCCTGGTTTGGGTCTTTCTATGGTTTATGTCACGTCAGCCACTACCCTGTTAATTGACCTGCTTGATGAGAAGATTTGTGAAGGAAGCTCCATGGGTGGAATTGTGGTGAGCTGTGTTGCAGAGCTGCATCTCACAGAGGAGATGACGGTCTCGTCCTCTAGGCAGTCATTGTTTGAAATCCACCCTGCAATGTCATGGGTTTTTGTTCCATCCAAATAATGGTATTATTACTCTTTAATATACAGATTGCATTTGCTTTTACTCTGGAACATATTATGGGATTCTTATGTGATTTAGGCAGAGTTAGGCAGTCAGATGTATCATTTTTTTCTCATGTAACAATTTGAAAAAATTGTACTTTCTTGATATGTCTGACAAGATAATTCTTCTTAGGGAGAAAATTACTTTTGGAAAAATAAGCACTTGGGTAGAAGGTGAAAACACCGAAGGCATAGATAGGTGTCAGGTAGGAACAGCACTTGAGGAAAGAGGGCAGACCCACATGAATGAGGAGGGGACTGTATTTGTCATTTTCCTTAGGGAAGAGGTGGTAAAGAAGAGGCAGACAGAAGGATAAGGTGAAAGGTACGAAAGATGCACCCTTAGAGCTAAGGCGAGCATAAAAAGTTCGGAGAGTAGGAATGACTAATAGAGGTTTTTATATTACTTTCTTGTACCATCTACAATCTGAAGTCTTCCTGGAAGACCCAGATATTTGAAAAATCAAAAGTGTTTTGGACAAGAATGTGTGGGTTGTAAGCAGGTGAACTGATTTCATGTCTAAGGTGATGGAGAATGCTGAGGTGTCGGATGAGGAAAGGCTCCTGAGATAGGGAGAGAGCACACCTGGGACTCTCAGACTGGATAGCCTGGGAGAAATATTGCAGTCAGTCCTGCAGGCCAGAGAGCTGTGTGGGATGAGCCAATTTTCCCTAGGTCTCAAGAGGCTGAAGACTCCAACTGATGTTTGGATTATGTAGCCTGGATATTGAATAAAAGACTTTAGCTTCTGAGTAGTAGCCTCTGGGCAAGGAAATCAGGAACACATCGGTCTGTGGAGACTCTTAATTGCTAAGTGGGTGATGTTAATCAAGGACCTACAAGATTCACCCTGTGAATCAGCAGTGTTATGGAAGGCATACTCAAGGAATAAGAGGTTTATATAAGCATATATATATATATATTTAAAGCATGAATTATACATTATAGCTGAAGACAAAAATCTGTGCTCTTCACATCTTTTATAGTTTTGATTTGTAGTTTGGTATGTTTGAGAAGGTTAAGGAGAAACTGGTGGTTTGTTTTTTGTTTGTTTGTTTATTTTCTGATCTGGGTAAATAAATTTCTGCTTATAAAAATATTATTTCTGCCCCAGCTGGTGTGATTCAGTGAACTGAGTGCTGTCCTGCGAGGCAGGGGGTTGCTGGTTCGGTTCCCAGTCAGGGCACATGCCTGGGTTGCAGATCAGGTTCCCTTGTGTGGGGCATGTGAGAGGCAGCCAAACATTGAGGGAGTTTCTCTCCTTCACTTTCTCCCTCCCTTCCCCTCTGTCTAAAAATAAATAAATAAAATATTTAAACAACAATTAAAATAAGAAAATTAAAAAATATATTTACAAATGTTTTTATTTTGGCTAGGGTATCTTGTTTGCTCAAAACAGGTCTTTTGAAGGTCAAGGGGAGTACCAGCTCACTGTCTGGGGGCCCATGAGATATTTTTAATCTAGATTACCTGGAATCAGGGATCCCAGAGGCCCCAGCCCTGAAAAAGTTTCTGTGGCTGGGCTTAGTCAAATGAAATAACCCAGCCACTCTGAGTGTCCAGTGACTTCTCACTTTCTTGTTACATATTGATCAGAATTGTCCTGTACTCAAAATTCAAAAATAAAGCTGTTCTCTATAGGTGAAACAGTAAAATGGAGCCCTTGAACCCAACACGTGATTCATCTGTCTGCACAATTTAATGGCTTGACTTCCTGTCCCACTCCCAAGTTTGAGCCGTTGTTTCTGGGACTGGATCCTCGGAAGACATAGTTCCCATCTATCACCCTACCCCTGGGCAGACATAGACACAGATAGCTAATGTCTATGAAGTGAGGATCAATTTTATAGTAAATCCATCTCTTTAAGTACTATTTATGGTCTGGTTATGATGAATAACACTTTGTTACATAAAGATAGTACATCTTAGTAAGAATTATTACTCTTTTAAATTCTTGAGTTGGCTAGATCCTGATAGTACATAGAGAGGACACAGAATTCACTTTTGCGAATGAAATTGAAGTCCTATTTCTTACTGGCAAGCAAAGATGATTGTAGATAATTCTAGCACTTTAAATTATTATCAATGATAACTGGAGGTAAGCATGACCCTGCTTCCAGTGTACCCTTGGAGTGCTGCTTTTAGCTCTAATTTAGGCTTTAGTCCTGCCATATGGTATTGTGATCATGAAGGAACACAAATTCTTTTTATATTAAAGGATTCCTGAGTGTTTAAGGATTCTCTAGTGATGTTGAATCTTTTCACCCCAAGATCTGGCTGTGAAACAAAGCAAAGTTGCTTTTTCTTTTATCCTTTGCTTCTACCAAGAGTCCTGTTAGTTATCAGATGAGAACAAAGGCTCTTGGTATACAATAACTTGGAATACAAACTTCTGGCTGTTGCTGCTCTGCTGGAGTCCCTGTGCTCTTCCTCTGGGTCAAATCATCTAGTAAGCAGTTTGATTAATACATGCATTGAGAAATGCATACCCACTCTGGCCGGGTAGCTCAGTTGAATACAGCATTGTCTAGGTATGCCAAGATTGTAGGTTAGGTCTGTGGTCAGGGCATATACAGGGAGCCACCAATGAAGGCATGAATGAATGGAGCAGCAAATTGATATTTCTCTCTCTGTCTTTCTCTTTCTTCCTCTGTCATCCTTTCTCTGTCTAAAAGAAGAAATTTTTTTAAAAGAAAAAGAAAAGAAATGCATACCCATGTGTTGTAAAATAAACTGGAAGAGAAATAGCAACTCCTTTGGCCAGCTGCAGTGTTATGTACTTTGGATGGAATTCCAAATGGAAGTTCAGATAACTCTTGAAATATATACCAAGTACTGAGATCCTTGTGCTGACGCTACAGATAATATTTGAGTCAGAGAGGGGAAGAGAGGGGTAGTGGTCTGTAGACAGGCAGTCCAGCTTGTCTCCAGTTTTCCAGCTGATGCTCTGAAGGTGGTTCTCTAGCTCACTCTGTGGAGCTCACATTTCTTCACTTACCTTCAGGGCATCTTTCGAACAGGTGACTTGCATGCCTGCCCTCTCTATTTCTTTTAAAAAATATTTTGGAAACTGTAACTCTTTCTAATATAAGGTACTGTTATGCCATCTCTAGTGGGCTGAATAGTGTTCCCCACAAATTCACATCCACCTGGGACTACAGAATGCAACCTTATTTGTAATTAAGGTCTTTGCAGATATAATTGTTAAGATGAGGTCCTACTGGATTAGGGCAGATCCTAAATCCAATGACTGATGTTCTTTTGAGAGGACACTTGTATACATGGACACACAGGAAGAAGGCCAGGTGAGGTGGAGGTTGGAGTGATGCAGCTACAAGCCAAGGAACACCAACGGTTGCTGACAATCACCAGGAGGCAGGAAAGAGGCATGGGACAGGTTTTCTCTTAGTTCTCTGGAAGCAACCAATCCTGCTGACACCTGGCTTTCAGACTTCTGGCCTCTAGAACAGTGAGGGGATAAAATTCCATTGTTTAAGCCACCCAGTTTGTGGTAATTTGATCAGGCATCCTTAGGGAACTAGCACACTATTTTCAACCACTTTTGGGTGATAGCTGTGCTGTGTCTTCCACACTGTACTAAAAGGGATGTGAGGAATAGAGAGGATGGACAGGATGAGCAGGTTTTCTTGTTTGTTTGTTTTTGGCAGATTGTGAGCCTTTTTGACCAACTCACCATCTTTGGTTGGAATAGGCAAATGTGTCTCAGAAAGATATCCTGGGGTCATGCTTGGTTTTGGAGAAGATGTTACACATGGATATAATATCAGGAGTCTGCTTCAATTGTAGGTAACCTGAAAATCAAACCCAAATGAGATTTAAAAGATATCCTTAAATCCCATCTCTCAGCTTTCTTTTGCTGTTTCAGAAAAAGAAACAGAAAAGCCTTATCCTCTCCTCTGCAGATGGCTTCTCCGTGGAAGCTCCCCTCCAGGCAGCCCCAGGGAACGAGGATGCAGGAAAATCTAGTTTACTTTGTCCTGACAGGCACACCTTACAGCACTGGTTCCTAAATGAGGTTAGTTTTACATTCCCTGCTGGATTTTGGGCAAAGTCTAGAATCATTTTTGATGGTCACAACTGGGGCTCATTATTGGCATCTACTGGGAAGGCTGAGGTACATCCTAGAATGTATGGGATAGACTCCCGTATCAGACAGTAATCTTGGTCAAAAAGTGAATAGTGCTGATATTGAAAAACCCTGTCTTAGAGCATCTTTTCTGAAAGTGCTTGTGGAGATGTTTCAGGGGGATTCTGATTGGCCCAGTTTGGGTCATCTGCCCAACCTTGAACCAATCAAAGTGGCCATAATAACAACCCTTGACCACACCACTGACCAGCTCTAGGGCCACATGGCTAATCCCATCTATACCGCATAGAAGAGGGACAGTCCCCAAAGTGAGGAATGCCTTGGGGAAGAATGTATGCTCATTACAAATTTGGCTTAGGGAGACAGGTGGGGGAGCTCTGACTCTTGACTATGAAATATTACATTAAAGAAACAAGGTGGTCTTGATCATGGCATCCCTCCGTTATTATTATTCCTTCAGTGGATGCTTACAGGAGGTCTGGTCTATGCCAGTCTCTGTGCCAGGGGCAGGGGCAAAGGTGTTTCACTGTCTCACTGTCAGGGTCGCTACACCATGGCAATGCCGGCAGGCTAATGGAGGGGCTAGATACAAGCAAATTACCTGAGATAAGCCAAAAGGAAAAGAGCCACAAGAGCAGGAATAATAGGAATGACTTGTTTTGTGTGCGACACTTGTCATCTGGCATTTATCAGAGCAAAGCTGATTACTGGGTTTATGCACACATGTCAGCTAGTGGTTGCTGGTGAGGACCAAGGCTGGTGCTAACCTGGACAGAGCCTCTGTAAACAGTTCTGGGCTTTGAAAGACAGGGAGATTGTTCATTTTGGTTTTTTAGTCTGATTCTGAGTGACCAAGAAAGAAAACAGATGAAGCCAAAAATCTGAGCTGTTCTAATTTAGTAGAGGCTGGAAGAAAGACAGAATAACCTAAGAGCCACCAGCATGGGCCTCTGATAAGGTCCCTGAGCCCGGTAGCTGCACAGCCTGGTCCATGCTCTTTCTCATCTCTTAGTAGAGCACTCCTGGGACAGACGTTTGGTTGGTGTCCAGCAATGACCTTTATTCATCAGTTGTGTGTGCCAGATGAGCGAGGGCAGTGATGAATCCAAATATGTCCCTTTCCCCAGTTCTGTTGGTCCCTGTTTTGTCTTCTCCTCCAACACTGTAGACCTGTTGTTGGCAGTGGTTCTGGTTCCACCAGCCTCTGATACTACTTCACGTGCTCGATAACTTCTCCAGCAGTAAAAAGTTACCTCCCTTTATACTTAAAAACCTCTTTGGTATTCAACATGTCATTCAAATTTAACAGTTCCTATGGGCATCATGCTTTACAATTTGCAAAAGCATGGTGACATTAATATCCTACTTGATTTTCATTCTTGTGTCAGGAGGGAAGAAGGTGGACATTACTGTGCTCATTTGTCAGAGAGGTTGAGACTTAGAAGCCAGAGGCAACGCATTGGCTGCAGAATTGGGTTTCCTGCTACTCTCTCTTTCCTAAGGCTTCACAATGATTTCCACAGGGCAGGGTTAGCCACAGCAAGATGTGGCCGAATTGCTCTGTGCATGGCAGCCTGTCCATGTGTGTCAGGGTCCTGAATGCTCTCCCTGCTTCCTTGGCAGGACACTGAGTAATTGTCCTTATTTGGAGGTTGCAGTGGCATCTGTGTTCCTGCTTGCCTTTTCTCGGGGACTGCAGATGTAGTTAAGATGTCACTTAGTGTAAATGGTGGAGGTGAATGGATCTGCACGGCGTCAGTGACTAGCTAATTGCAGCTGCTGAGTACAGACTCTTATTTCTGTTGACACACTGTGGGAGTGTGAGGACTGGAAAGCAGTGTGTCTGCGGGAGAGAGAGATGCCAGCAAGAGGGAGACGAAAAGTGGGCTAAAGGTAAAGGAGGAGGGTTTGTTCTCTGTGGTATTTCATCTGTTCAGCAGTACTGGAGAGTGGTAAGATTGTTTCTGATTTCAGTGTCTTCCCATTAAGCAGCTGTTGGAACAGTAGGAGAGCGTGTATTGCATAAACACATTTTGACCTTTAGTTTTAGCCTCTTTTTTCCTCTAAGCCCAGGCCACTGTTAAATATGTTCTAGAATTTTCTCAATGGTGTCTTTTCCAGGAACAGTTTTTTTTTTTTTTTGTTCTTTTTGTGATGTGAGCAAAGTGGGAAATACCTACATCAACATCTTGGTAGTAGGTGTTGGAAATCTATACATTCGGTGTTAGAAGTATTGTGAGTAGGGAAATGGGTTTTTCTTTAACTTCCCAATGAAACTATTTGCACTTTAATCCTTGTGTTAGCATCTGTTTAAAATAGATTAAGGTTAAGATAGATTTTATTTAAAAATAGCAGACTCTCTTTAAAGATGTCTAGGACAATTAACTACCACCATCCTAACTCAAAAAATTATTTAAAAACCAAAATAACAATAGAGAATTTAGCCACTGGCAGGCAGTGTGAGTATCTGACAGGTGTGCGCAATCTTTTTGTCTCTTCTGTATGCGTAACCCCTGAAACGCGGGAGTCAGGTGTGCAGCCGTACCCAGAGTGAGGTGCGCTGAATGCTACCGGAAGGAGAGAAGGAAACCCGTGACAGGAGGAGTTACCACAGAGCGGGCTCCAAATCAGGCTCTTATCACATGTGATGGTCTCATTTAAACCTCACAACCCAGGGAAGTAGGTTTTTTTACTTTATTTTTCAGCTGAAAACATCACTATGCCATAAGGCTAGGATAGTAAGGATTGTATTTTACTTGACATTGTATCCATAAACTCTAAAATATACTTGCTTAATGAATGAACAAGTGATACTTGAAGTAGCTTGGACAAGGTCGCAGGGCCAGTGGTTTGTGGAACTGGTGTTGCACCACATTGTGCTACCAAGGAACAGTGACCTACTGATGGCCCCAAACAGCACCACAACCCTTTGATACATACAGCAAGCCAAACATATTTCTTCTCAATGTTTCTAGAAGGAATAAAAGCTGAGGCTTTACACTCCTTTTCCTGTACACTATGCAATTTATAGTCAATTGAACAGAACAGCAGTGGCATATTTATTGTCATTTCAATGACAAATAATTTGCTGTGACTTTTTAATTAAGTAAATGTTACATCTTGGTGAATGATGGAGGCTCTGTGAAGAAAAAAGGCTGAGTTGGGGAAATGAGAGGAAGAACTTGCTCCTCACGAGATTGCGGGTGCCTGGCAGCCGTCATGATGCTCGGGGTTGAGGGGCTGTAGGCTGCTCATGCTAAGCAGCTCTTCTCTCCTCGTCATCTTCCACTGAGGCTGTTGCAATTAATCAAAACTAAAAGGACTAGCTCCCCGAGGATGGCATTTGGCATGCTTGTGGTGGATGACAGGAGAGATAGATGCTCCAAAGGTCAGAGAACAAGAGGAAAGATGGGTTATGGTAGAGAGTGGCTAATGCAGAAAAAAGACAAACATGATTCTCAGAACCATCATAACCCACACGTTTGTGACTGGAAACCAAAAGCACTGCCCTTGTGAACATTTCCAGTTCAAATAGTGGTAGGCGTAAGGGGCAAACTGGGAGGTCTAGTGTTTCCTGTGTGACAAGCTTACATTGCCTGCCCGACGCCAGGGAAGTGTCACAAGCTAGCAGAATCCATGTTTTTTTTTTTTTTTTTTAATTTTATTATTTTTTTCCTGTTATAGCCAGATGGGGTTACACGAACTCCAAAGCTTTGTTGAATGAAGTGTAAATGAGAATGTAAACTTATGATCCCAAGGCTTATCACGGAATACCCTGTTTTGGATTGGTTCATTCTTTTTGTTCAACATGATCATTGGTTGGATAGAACAATGACCCAGAGTGTCTGGAGGCAAGGTAGCCTGGATTGGGGAGAAAAAACATATCGCGTACTTTCTGCAGCAAGGGTGGCCTTCTGAAGTCAAAACATGGGTGCCATTCTGATTCTGTTCCTGACCTGCATAGTGTTTCTCTACTTCATGCTTATGTTTACTTGTTTGCTTCTTCTGCTTTGTGGTGAGAACCAAAACCATTTACAGTGCTGACTGTTTGCATCAGAATAACTTTACTATATTCCAGGGGACTCTTGCCCAGGAAAATAAAAGTTCAAATACATTTATTGTTCATTTCAGGAACTTCCTGAAAGGTCCATCAACTCTTCAATAGAATGCATTCCAAATCAGTTTATATCAAGACTCTTTAGACCCTTCCCCTTAAAATCTTCACCTAGCTTTGTGCAGCAACCCTAAATTATTGTATCCTAGACCTGACTCCATCTGAATGAAGCCCCCCACTCTTTGGAAGGACCATCTTAAACCAGACCTCAAAGTTTCAGTCAATATCCTGACTTTGCCACTTATTCTTTGAGATGCTGCTGTGACTCCATGGAGGTGGAATGATCTCTCAAGAGGTAAACTCCGCAGGAAAACAGTAAACTCAGCTCTCTGTTATCAATAGGTTGATTTGGTGATGCGTTGGGGAGCCAGTGCAGGACAGTGGTATTTGTATACTGCATTGTCTGTGTCTTTCTGCTTCAACTTCTTTACGCTCTGCCAAATTCTATATTTTAAATCCCAAATTCCAGAGTGTAAGAGTTTGATATGTTTTGATTAACTGCTTTATTTGTATTGGACAAAGGTGAAGTCCCTATGGTCTCTTTAGGGACTGATGTTCAACTTGGGGATCTGTTGCCTTTGGATGAGGTCCCTCCCCTGGGCCAAAACATGCAGTCGGGTAGCGGAGATATGTGATACAACATGTGGCCACACAAGTATAAGGAATCGACAACAGTATCTGTCTTAGGCAAGACTTCAAGGACAGGAACTCTTTAGAAGGGGGCTGAGGGCATAGCAGGCATTCTGAGAGTGGACTCTGGTAGAGGTGCAGAGGAAAGGAGCATTGTCTAGGAGCTGAGGACAAGTATGTGGTGCTAGCGTCATGGTTTAAAGGTTGGACCCACTTTTATGTGTTAACAGCCATGGGTACAACCAACGAAGAACAGAGAGGGGTCAGATGTTTGAGGGTCCCCCAGCATTTTGTTTCAAAGGCTCATGATGTCCACCAAGCTTGTGCCAAGAACTGTTGTGAGGATTCCATGAGATAATTAATGTACAGGAGGTTACTTTAAAGGTGTAAAGCGTAAAATGGTACCAGGTACCATTAATTTACTTATCCATTCATTTAAGAAATAATCATCTAGTATTTACTATATGTCAGAAACTGTGGGAGATTCCAGACATACAAACACAAACGAGGCCTGAATACCTTCAGAAAGCTCAGAGTCCAGTGCAAGAAACAGGTATAGGAACAAATCATTGAAAAATAGAACATGTGCCATGATAAAGGAATAAAGTTTTATAAAAACATAGGTAAATATGGTTAAAATATTTATACTTATGCATATTTCACCAATCCCTATTTTGTCCTGTAAAATATGTATTATTTTTCCTCTTACACATTCAGTAACTGAAGGGCTAGATGATGTAGGCAGTAATGATAGATCTGTTACTCGAAGCTAAATATTCTGCTTCAAAGTCTAGCTGCCTGCCTCCCTCCTTCTCCCCCCACACACACTATGTCAAGCTTTCCATTCAGGAGTGAGGGAGACCTTATAAGCAAGACCGGAGAAGCAGGAGATAGTAAAAAGAAAAGCACATTTTGAAGAATATTTAATGAAATAGGAGACTATTCACTACAGAGCCTTAACTGAAAAAAGCAAGATACAAAACACCCAGAAAATGAAATCCCCATGTCATGAAAAATTATGACTATATATTTTCATAATCCTTACCTGCCTGTTAGCTACTAATGAGTTTATACCAATAGCAAAACCCCTCATTTCTCTGCCTCTGCCTCTTCCCTGCATTATGTAGAACTTAAGTGCCTTATAAAACGTGTTCCAAATAGATCTTGGCAGTCTGGAAGTGGGGGGTTTTATATGTGCTCTCCAGCAAGGATGTTCTCAGTGGGCACCGAAGCCTGTGTTCCACGAGGTTCATCACAGCCGCATCCAAGCTACCTCTGGGCCCGGGAAAGAATGTCTCTCTTTCCTTTGTCATGCATGATCCATAGGAGGGTCTCAAGGCAGTGTTTTCTGGGGCCCAGTGTATCAGAGTGTGTGGTGAAATTGCTTTTTACAATTTTTATTCACGGCATCTCCTCATACCCTCACAGGACAGACTCAGATAGTAATCAATCCACGACAGCTAAGGGCTTTCTCATATTAGGCTCAGTGTGGACACTTCTTCAGAAGAGTTCCTTCCCAAGGCTTCCAAGTCTTCATGCAAATGAGGTGCTGATGGGCCATCCCTGAAAGCCCAGGTGCATCTGAGTCACCCATGGGCTCAAAAGCTCAAACTCTGGGTGCCAATACCAGGGGTGGGGCAAGGAGAGTTCCTGTTTATAATTTTTTCTGTTATGTACATTAAAAATATTAATTTTATGAATAGGAAATAATTTTTAAAAACAAAGAATGTAGATTATTAGAATAAATGATTTGAGAAGGTTATAGATTTTAAAAATATGATGATTTATCATTTTCTGGGGTAGCTAGAAATGTGACCTTTTAAATGAACTGGATGACCTCTTAGTCTTAGGTTTCTATGAATCACTTGGGTTTCTTTGGCTCCTTTCTTTTTTGACTTGTATCTGAGCCAGAGATGGTAGGACTCTGTATGAATTATTGAGCATTAAAATTATTAAAGTAATTTTAATAGTGGGGCTTCTTTGAGTTTCCAGTTGACTGACTTCCTTATAGATCTCATTTTACTGTGGCTGATGGAAAATAGCAACATTCACTTTAATCAAAGTTGTTATGTGATTTAGGAAAAGAATTGCAAGCCAGGGTAGCTTGACACAGAAATAAATTCTCCTCCCTGAGCTTGCCCAAACTCACATCTGCTCCAAGGCTTGCAGCTGTATAATAGAAGTTTCTTTCAGAGTTATTGTAGTTCATTTCAATAAAAAATTATCAAGTATAATAAGACATTCTTGGAAAGACAGGAGGGATTCATGGCATTTCAGTTGACATAAAAAGAATTAATGAGCTTTGCTACTGATAAAGAATTTTGGGTTCTTACTTGCTTTAAAGAATGGTAACCAATTATAATGACTCAAACACATGTATCTTTTCCATTTTTGTTTCTCCTGCACAGTTCCAGAGTTGTCTTGGTAAGTACTAGAATATATCAAATAGGCTGGCTCTACTTCTTATCTGCGTAGTCCATGGATCTGATGGCTCCAAGTCACTTGGATAATGATAGAGACCAAATGCTCCTAATTAACATACATTGTATATAACCAGATATTGCCAGTAAGTAGGGAAAAAAGGGTAATGTGGGCCAGAGTAGTACATATGAGATATGTGCCTGCTAAGCTGAATGTGTGCACGGCCACAAAGGGCCAAACTCCTTTGGTAAGCAGTCCTCATGCATCCCTGCTAGTCCTTCTGTTAGTGGTTCCTTTTAATCCCTCTGGCTCTGCCTCCCCCTCCCCAGCCCCCCCTCCTCCCCAGCCCCCAGACCAGAAGTATCAATTTCCTCTGGAAGGAGTGTTAACAGCAGACAAAAAAATAAGGAATCGCTTTTCAGGTTTGATGTGCAAAATTAACTCATCAGTTTGAAAGAAAAAGTTTTGATTTCAAAAGCCTCAATTTTTTAATATCAAAAGCTAAGATCCCGAAGGACTCAATGCATAGAAATTTTGCCATTGACACATTAGATTGGAATGGATGCATGTGGATGACAAAGCTTGTTTTTCCTGTTGGAGATGAGCTGTGGATTCTACCGACCTGGGGAAGAGAGAAGAGTTGAAGAGTGAGACAGTTTGATATCACTGTGTCTCTCTGAGAAAGGATCCTGTGCTCTGACACGTGGGGCTGAGTGCAGGGTGGAAGATCAGAGGCATACTCGTGGTCCATACCATGTGTGGATTTGCATGGGTTTCTGCCAACAAGCAGGACCCATGCTTTGCTTTCTAAATGAAGCCCAGTCAGGTGTTCGGCATGTAGAAATAGAGTAGATCTCTACATGCAAGAGTTCTTGGCAATAGAGTAGGTAGGAATGGATGGATGGGCACCTAGGTCTGAGGGAGCCCACCAACCCAGTTGTGAATAATGCTGCAGTGAACACGGGCATGTAGGTATCTCTTCCAGATATTCATTTTGTTTCCTTAGATTAATGACCCAGAAAAAGGATTGCTGGACCATGTGGTAATTCTATTTTTAACTTTTTGAGGAACTCCATATGGTTTTCTCTAATGCCTGTTCCAGTCTGCATTCCCACCAACAGTGTTTAAGGGTTCCCTTCTCTCTACATCTTCACGAACACTTCCTATTTCTTGTCTCTTTGATAAAAGCCACCCTAACAGGTATGAGGCGATATGTAATTGTGGTTTCGATTTGCATTTCTCTGATGACTACTGATGCTGAGCCCCTTTCCATGTACCTACTGGCCATTTGTATATCTTCTGTGGAAAAATGTCTTTTGGCTTCTTTGCCCATTTTTAAATTAGGTTATTTATTTTTGCTATTGAGTTGTATCAATTCTTTATATATTTTGGATTTTAACCCATTACTGGAGATATGGTTTGCAAATACTTTCTCCCATCCTGCACATTGCCTTTTCATTTTTTTGCTTGTTTCCTTTGCTGTGCAGAAACTTTTTAGTTTAATGTAGTC
The DNA here is from genome assembly GCA_004027475.1 of Anoura caudifer. Lineage (NCBI taxonomy): Eukaryota > Metazoa > Chordata > Mammalia > Chiroptera > Phyllostomidae > Anoura > Anoura caudifer. Next base: position 109,387 of record PVKU01002936.1, on the reverse strand, counting down.
CCACTTGTTTACTGGCTTTGTTGCCTGTGCTTTTGGTGTTATATCCAAAAAATCATTGCCAAGACCAATGTCAAGGAGCATTCTTTGTTTTCATTTAGAGGGTTTCACCGTCTCAGGTCTTACATTTAAGTCTCTGACTTATTTTGAGTTAATTTTTGTGAGTGGTATAAGATGGAATTCAACATCCTTTCATGATGAAAACACTCAACAACAAAGTGGGGTATTGAAATCCCCTACTATTACTGTATTGCTGTCTGCTTCTCTCTTTGGATCTAACATGTTTAGGTGCCCCTATATTGGGGTCATAAGTATTTAGGATTTCTATCACCTCAGTGAATTGATCCCTTTATCATCATATAATGACCTTTTTTGTCTCTTGTTCTAGTTCTTTGTTTTTTGTTACAGTTCTTGACTTAAAGTCCATTCCGACTAAAATAAGTACAGTTACCCCTGTTCTCTTTCAGTTTCCATTTACATGGAATATCTTTTTCCATTGCTTTACTTTCAGTCTCTATGTTTCCTTACACTTCAGCATATTATAGTATTAGTGTATTCTAAATTTTACTGTATGCCTACTTTTACTAGTGTGTTTTATAGTTTTATGTTGCTATTTACTGTTCTTTAATTTCAGCCTTAAAAACTCCTTTCAGCATTACTTGTAAGGTGAGTGTAGTAGCGGTGAACTCCTCCAGCTTTTGTTTGTCTGAGAAAAGTCTTTATTGCCTCTTCATTTCTGAAGGGCACCTTTGCTGATTAAAGAGTTCTTGGCTGGAGTTTTTCCTTTCAGCACTTTGAACATATTATCTCACTCTCTTCTGGCATGCAGAGTTTGTGCTGAGACATTAAACAGCTCACTGGCATTCCCCACCCTTCCAGGAGCCCAGTCCTGGCCCAGCTGGATCCCATGCACCCATCCTACCAGCAGGCTCTGCTGAAAACCCCTCAGGGTCCAGAGTTGACTGTCACTTGGCCCTTTCCCTAGAACAGTTCAACCCCCCCCCCAACACCCTGCTCTGAATATCCCGGCCCCCAGCCTGTCCCTCTACACCTGCGCTTTCTCTGGGTGGGGGTGCTGCCGGCCCACTCTGCACTGTCTGCTCTCCAGAGTCAGCAGCCTGGGGCCCTCTGCCCTCAGCTACCCAGGCCAGGCCCGCTCTGGAGGAGACCCAGCGAATGGTTGCCTAAGGCCAGGAGGGGAAGCAGGGACACTTGCTTGGGGGATACTGTCTGGGCTCTATGGCTTCTAGGAGTGGAATCATCATGGCTGCAGAAAGGATTAACCCGCACTTGGGGAAAATATAAACAGCAGTACATTATAGAGATGGAAACCTCTAAAGCAAAACAAAGATAAAATAGATATGGTTCTGTGAAGGTAGTATTAAAATTGCAATAATTTATCATTTATGGTTAATTATCACATGCACTACATTTATCTATAATGGTGATTTGTCTGATTTATCTTGTTGTAAGTTTTATTGGTTGCACTACTACGCAAATAGTAATATTATTTTCTGAGGCTCTTCTAGGTGTCAGGTACTATGCTAATCATTTTATATAAATTTTCTTATTTAGTCTCATACTCTTTGTTCTCAGTGTTCAGTTGCTCAGTGAGCATATTCACTACCTTTTTTATTTTAAGGGAAACACACTACATTTTGTAAAATGCTGGCTGGATCCTAAAGCTCTGGAAGTCCCAAATACAGACTAATTGTGTATGTTTGGTATTTATCAGAACTTTTGCTATCAAAATTATATCTATCGTACCAACAAATTTCCCAAAATTCTTCTTAGTTCTAGGAGAAAACATTGAAAGGAAAAGCTTAATGAGAGCTGGTTCATAAGCATTCCTTCTCTCTTCCCCCTCCCTCCTCCTTCTCTTTACTTCCACTTCTCCTCTCACCTTATCCTCCACTCTCTTCCACCCCCCTCCCCTTGTCTCTCCCTCACTCTGTGTCTCTCCTCTGTCCCTGCTAAGTCTGACAACACCCATCAAATGGTCCCAGGTACAATGTGGAGACACTGAAGGGGACTATCTGAATGCAAGCAGAAAGTTGTTATGCTTTCTCACATTATTCTGGAAAAGGACAAAAGTTACCAATTTTAAGTTTTACAGTATCCTGGAAGAGCACACATTCCTCTGTGGATACCCAGTCATGGCGCACTGGAAATTTAAGATTGAATTCAGTTGAGGCTCACTGGTTCTATTAACAAAAGGAATTGTATGAAAGGTCTGTGTGACCTGCTAGTTTCTTCAAGGGTCAGGAATTGGTTGTGCGGTGTGCGCGTGGCTTGAACAGCAGACAGAATTTTCTAGAAGGGTTGTAATCTAGGGGATTGCATTTCAGAATGCAATTTTTGTTCACTGACCTTTATGAAAAAGGAAGACACTGCAAATTGATGATATGGAAGTTGGAAGTTCATGGTTGTGAGCACTGTCCTAATGGCACATTTAAAGCTTGGGGGAGCTTCCAAGGAAACTTAAAAATGTGAATACAGTCTACATTCAAGAGAAAAAGCACATTTGAGAATAATATGTTAACTATTTTATAGACTGTTTATGTTAACTTGATAATCAATTTCTTTTGGTGGGAGTCACAATAAACGAGCTAAGGAGCTCCACTCTACAGCCTTTCTTCCATCTCTAGTCATTTGAAGGGTAATTGTTATAGTGGAAAATGCCCAGGGTAATAAAGTTGGATGTCAGTGTTCCAAATCTCATCACGACCACATTGACATGTGGTCATCAGTCAGTCAATTACTCTGAGTTAAGGGGTCCTATCTGTAAAATGGAAGAGTTGGATCGTATGTTCTTTAAAGGTCCCTTCCAGTTAGTTCTAAAACACTGTGGTTCAAAGTGGTGATGATTTAAAGTGCCCTTATAACAGCATGTAACTTCGGGTTTGCTGTTGTAAGTTACCATGCATGAACAAGTCTTTGTCTGGTGGAGTTTTGTTCCAAAGGACATGCTGCCCTTTCCACAGATGCTGCTTTAATCACTTGTTTGAGGACCAGTCCATTGCTGGCCTATTATGTTAATGTCAAATGAAAGGCTGAGGCTGCATTAAACCTAATTTGTTGTTGAAAACAGCAAGTTCAAAGCCATGTTCCAAAACAACCAGATTCTCTTGACAGTATCCTGCAAAAGACACTTAGATAAATGAAATTTACATTTTGAAGAATACTGGGTTCTTTTGCACCTTTGATTTTGTATATTTTCCTCTCATGTGTCAGTGGATTTCATATTTGATAGAAGAATTTAATTCTATTATCTTTTCTAAGTGTGAACTGAATTTGGCTTTTCAGATTTCTTTACTTTTTCCAAGGTAACTTCAAATAAGTCCTTGAGTGCTAAGTTTTTTAATTTTTTTTTCAATTAACACAGCATTGCTATGTATCACTTTCTTTCCCAGGACAATGCTGTATCAATCCCTCACTAGCTGACTTCTTGAAAGGACCCCTAGATCCGGGGCTTCAGTGACACCCCTCAGGCCTCTGGTGAACCAGGATCCATCTGGGAATTCTTGGTACTATCTCTCTGCTTACTCACTAAGCCCTCACCAATTCCTTTCTTTTCTTATTCCATGCATGTTGAATTTCTTCACCTTTCCATCCCCACTCTTTCCACCCTAGTCCCAGCCTCCATTACTCTTGCCTGGACAACAGCCTCCTGACTGGTCTCTCTGTTCCCAAGTTTATGCCTCTGATCTCGTCTCCACACAGCAGCCATATTGGCCATGCATGCCGAGTCATGTCAGTCACTCCACTCCTGTTCCTTTGGAGACTTCCCATTGCATAGGAAGAAGATCCCAGCTGAATGCTTTGCTATAGGTAAGTACCTACCTCATTTAGCAGTGAACTACCTGGGCTCCAGCTGCCATGCCTGCCCCCTCTTACATTCCTGTTTCTATCACCTCCCTCTTTTTATAGCAGTCTGTTTCAGTTTTTCCTCTATTGATCCCTTTATGCTTTACGTTCTCGCTCTGCCTACCCTAGCTTGGCTCACAGCACTGTATCCAGCCCCAGAAAAGACACCTCATTCCTCTGTTCTTTCTTAGTCCTTTGGGGACCTACCTTAGGGCACATACAGCCTATCCATGTCTAGTAAAACACAGGATCACTATTCAACTCCATTGGAATTTAATACTGTTTACTTAGCATTTAGGTGGGCCTAGGCAGAGGCTCAGAACTTTACCAAGATGATTGCATTCAATTCTCATTTGATTCCAACCATTCTGTGGAGTACTTACTATTATATGCATTTTACAAGCTTAGATCAATGAAAGTGATTTGGCCAAAGTAAGATTGGGATTCAAACCCAGATGGTCTGAGTACAGGGCCAGCCCATACTCTTAATTCTTCACTGCATTAGACTGTGATCATGTAACTCACTCCATGCAGACCAAAGCACATTGCTTTATTTCCTAGGAAAGAGTGTTTCTTTTAAATTCTGCTTTGCTTTATTTTTCTCCTTGTTTTAAAACATGAAGAAATTTTACAAAGGAAATTAGAATGACTTGGGCCTTAGAGAAATCAGTTGTATTATGTTATTGTCTTACTATTTTATTGCTTTTGAGTCCTGTTCTACCATGAGGAGGGAGGAGTGTTCATGTTCATTGTGGGGCCATGTGCACGGATACTCTCTCTGCTGCACAGGGGGAGAGAGGCAGGGAGGGGCGGTGAGCACGCAGTGACGCTGATGTAATGGGCAGGAGCAGATGGAGCAAAACAACTTTTCTTCTGTTTTTGCATTTTAGGTCATCCTCGTTGTCTATCTTGTGCATTCACCTTTGTTACATTATAGAAAAACAACAGAGGCTTATAAGATATTGCTATATAAAAATGCCACCATTGCAATTAATTACATGGCAAGTTTACATAAAAGAAACGCCCATGAGTTTGTTATTTTTTATATATTACCATAATAGTTTATATACTGATTTTTTCAGACATGGCTGAAATTTCATATTTAATTTCCCGATATGAACCCAGGTATTCCAAATTAAATACTCAAAAGTCAGTTACATAAAATTTTTAAAATGTATGTGCTTGCTCTTTGAATGATAAGAATTACAGCAACAAAAAGTGAACTTTTTCACCTACCCAATTAGTAAAAATTTTACCATTTTTAATCACAATATTGATAATATATAATGTCTGGAAAAATGTGTTCGCTTGTATAGTGGGATAGTGTTACTGGACTAAAGGGGTCTGTTTGCTGGGCACATCAGAGCCCAATGAGACTTGAACAGGAGTTTGCAGCAAATAAAGTAAGGGTTTACTTTCAGGAAGTAGCCCACACCGGGAGACAGGCTGGCTGATGCTCAAAAATCTGGCTCCCAGATGGCTTCCAGGGGATGGGTTATAAAGGGGAAAATCATTCATCATGGTGACTCAGGGAGTTAGGGTCATGGTCAAGGTCATGGTCTCTCCTGATTAGTTGACACTAGGGTAGGGGGCAGTTGATCAGTGTGTCTGGTCCTCATGGCTTCTTCATCCTGTTTCACAGCTTTTTTGGGCCTGGAACTGAAACATAACTGAGGTCTGGATGTTATTTCTGGTTGACCAAAACTCTGTCTTTGGGGTCAACCAACCCAAGGCTTTGTTCCTCCACAATGAAGGACTTTCACTTCAGTGTCTCCACATTGTGTTCACTACCCGCCCATTAGTCAGTTAGTAGCCGTCTCTGTTATCACGTTAGGGGTCAGGGTATCACAGTGCTTGTGCCCAAGTAACCCTTATTTTACTTAGTAATGGCCCCCCAGCATAAGAATAGGATTCTGGCAATTCAGACATGTCAAAGAGAAACTGTGGCGTACTTCCTCTAATTTAAAAGATGAGTACGGTACAATAAGATATTTAGAGAGATGGACAGAGACCACATTCACATAACTTTTATTAGCATATTGTTACAATTGTTCTATTTTATTATTAGTTAGTGTTGTTAATCTCTTACTAAGCCTAATTTATAAATTAAACTTTATCATAGGCATGTATACAGAGTGGACAAAAGTAGGTTTACAGTTGTTCATATGGAAAAATATAATAATAAATAATAATGCAAGAATGAACTCTGTGTTTTTGCATACTCACAACTGTAAACATAGAAAAAAACATAGTTTACATAGAGTTTAGTACCATGTGCAATTTCAGGCGTCCACTGGGGGTCTTGGAACATACCCTCCACAGGTAAGGGGGAACTACCATGATAGGCAATCCATACGTGTTCAGTTAACAAATACAGTTGAAGTGATATCTGGTGCTTTCATTCACTCTGCCTTCAGGGTTTGTTTTTCTTAATATCTGCTACCTTTGCTTTGATGGGTCTAAAATTGTTTCCTACCAGTTAATGGTCCTCCTGGTTCACAATAAAATTTGCAAGCCAGGCACAATTCACAAAAATTTTAAGATCTCGTAGACAAGAGTCTCTGTCACACTTGATTTACTTCTTAATGGATGTGTTTCTTACTTCAAAGTGTGACTGCTCCCTGCCTCTTAGAGGTGGCTTGTACTAACTAAATCAATAAAAGAGTTAAAGAAAAGGGCAGATAATCCTTGCAGAAGTTACAGCAGTATTTCATGATGAGAAAACAAGATTAGAATGTTTAATGCCTGAAAGGGTTTAAACTGCAAGAGATTCTTAATCTTTTGTTACTTTATAAATGAAGTTGATAACCCTTGCGTAACAAGAATATTTTTTAATGTAATTTTGTGTTTGCTTTATCACTTTTTTAAGACCCTACAGCTCTTTTCAAATGGCTTGTTGTAATCTTTTTTCTTTATTTCTTTTTCTCATAAACTTTATTTTTTAGTGCAGTTTTAGGTTCGCAGCAAAATTAAGGGGGAGATACAGAGATTTCCCACATACTTTTGGCCCCACACATGCATAGCTTCCTGCATTATCAACATCCCTTACCAGAGTACATTTGTTACAATTGATGAGCCTACATGCACTTTTGGAACATTCCTTTTGGAACTGCCTTTAGATCCAGCAATCCCACTGCTAGGATTATACCCTAAGAATGCTGAAACACCAATTCAAAAGAACCTATGCACCCCAATGTTCATAGCAGTGCTATTTACAATAGCCAAGTGCTGGAAACAGTCTAAGTAACCATCAGCAAATTAGTGGATCTAAAAACTGTGGTACATTTACACAATGGAATACTGAGCAACAGAAAGAAAGAAGGAGCTCCTACCCTTCATGACAGTATGGATGGAACTGGGGAACATTATGGTAAGTGAAATAAGCCAGGTGGTGAAACACAGATACCATATGATCTCACCTTTAACAGGAACCTAAACAACAAAACAAACAAATGAGCAAAACAGAATCACGGACATTGAAATAAAGAACAAACTGACAGTGACCAGAGGGGAAGGTGGAAGGAAAGGGAAGGGGCAAACGAAGGAACACGAACAGAGGACTCATGGGCACGGACAATGGGGGGATGACTGTGGGAGTGGGTGGATGGGGCAGGGGAGAGCAAGGGGGAAAAATGCTGGACAACTGTAACTGCACAATAAAAAAGTAAAATAAAATAAAAGACATGCCATCTCTCTTTCTCTTCTCCCCTACCCATAGGTAGAATTTAGATGTGATGGGCAGAGCTGGAGCGGCCGCATTAGATCATGATGTAGAAGCTGTGTGCTGGGAATGGCTGAGCCGTGAGACGCACAGGACGAGGGTCTCTAGCACTATGGAGCAATTCTATTAGCCTGGCTGCCCACCTCAGCCACTTAAATGTGACAGAATAAAACTTCTATCTTGTTCAAGCTATTGTTTCTTTGGCCTTTTCTACAGCTGGACCTAAGCCTATATTCTAACTGATACATAGTATACATAAATTTCCACCATTCGTAATTTATGCCTAGGGACTGAAGCATAATGTCATTCAGACTTCCCTCTTAAAACTCAACTAATCTGGAAAAGGAGCCATATTAAAGTGTTCTTATTAGCTTATCAAATTATGTTTATTCATTTTCTATTTTTAGGGTTCTAGATTAAAGGATGATCCTGTTGTTAAGGCTGACGTGGTATTGTTCAAACTAAGAAACCTGACTTGAGATAGAGCATTTGGCTACCTCTGCACAGTGCCAAGTCTGTAAGTGCCTATTCGCACAGCTCCAGAACGCTCCACATCAGCATTCTAGTGTGAAAACTAACAAAGAATAAGGTCCTTCAGGAACAGCATCTGGCTTACAGTTCACAGGTGTGTGGATGATGAAGTCTGGAGTGCAGGATACTGCTTGAGAGAGAAATAAAATAAACTATATACTTTCAAATAAGCAACTGGCTTTTAAGTGGGTACAACTGTTGATGGAAAATATTTTTATGTGATTTTCCCCCAATGGCAAAAATACTTTATTTCCAATAGAATTGGTTATGGAACTTAAAATAGTGCTGCTATAAGGACAGATCTTTTCTGCTTTTCTGCATCTCCTCCCCCTCTTGTTCGTTTATTTATTTATTTATTTATTTATTTATTTATTTATTTATATTTCAGGAGGGTAACACCGCATCTTTCTGGCCAGAGGAACTGGAGAAAACCGGTCACTGTGAACCACAGTGTGCAGTAGAAACACCACAGAGGGAAGACTGGAGATGAGGCTCTCTTAATTTTCTGCATGAACCAACACTGGGCCTAGGATCCAAGTTAGGGCATGGGTAGACCAGACTCAAAGAAACATGGTAAAGACTTCAAGAAATACACTGCCTTATAAAAGACTGGCCAATCCGAGTCTAACTGCTGGGTCTTCACCAAGCACACCCAACAGCATGGTGAAAGTTTTCAAAATGGACTGATACTAGGTCTAATAACACACATAAGGCAAGTCGGACTTTGCGGTTCGAAAGAAACAAAATCACATTCTCCAGAGGATTTTAATAGGAGCCAGTGTCTCACAGCATAATATTCCAAAATTACTCAGTATACAAGTAAATTTTTAAGTGGCCAAAATACAAACAAAAACAACTCACTAAAACCCAGGAAACAATAATCAACAGAGAGCAACATTCAGGTGGCCCAAATGCTAAAATCACTAGAACAAGACTTAAAGTAACTATCATGCTCCATGACATGATGGTGAATGCTTTCGAAATGAATGGGAGGATAGAAATTCTCAGCAGAGTAGAAATTATGAAAAGAAACAAACAGAAATTTTAGAGCTAAAAAATATGGTATCTGAAGACCTGATCCTGTAGGCCAGCGGTGTCAAACTCATTTTCACCGGGGACCACATCAGCCTCGTGGTTGCCTTCAAAGGGCCGAAATAATTTTGGGACTGTATAAATGTAATTTACTCCTTAACTGTTAAGGAGTTAAAATTACATTCAGCCCTTTGACACCCCTGCTCTAGTCTATCAATGAACTTGACATAATTGATATTTATAGAAAATTTGTGACACATGGAACAATACTTTTAAGTGCACATGGAACATTTGCCAAGATAAATTATATCTTGGATGATGAAACAAACCATAAAAAATATCTAAAAATTGAACTTATGCAAAGCATATGTGGTGAAGGCCAGGGTGGGCGGGAGCTGGGTGGATGGGGACAAGGAGGGGTCAGTGGAATGGGGGATATCTGTAATAATGTCAACAATAAATTTTTTTAATTGAAATTATACAAAGTATGCTTTCTAGCCATAATTAAATTATATAAGAAATGAACAGCTGAAAGATATCCAGAAAATCATCAGATATTTGGAAATTAAATAACAGACTTTTAAACAATGAATCAAAGGCAGGTAAGATAGCGCTTAGAGTAAAATTTATAGCATTAAATGCTTATGTTAGAAAGAGAAAAGGCCTCAAGAAAAGGTCTTAGAAATAATCTAAGCTTCCACGTTATGAAGCTGGAAAAAAAATGAAATGCAAAGCAAGCAGAACAGAAATTAAGATGAGAAATGAAAATTACACACAATAATGTCAGTAAAACTAAAACCTGGTTCTGAGTAAAGATTAAAAATATATCAACTTCCATCTGGATTGACCAAGGGAAAAAAGAGAAGACACATATTACTGATATCAGGAATGAAAGAGATATAAATATAGACCCCAGAAATATTAAAAGAACAAGGTGTGAAGTAGAGGAAGGATTTCACATTTTTGCATATGGATAGCCAATTAATTGTTCAAGCGCTATTTGTTAAAAAAGACCATTCATTTTCCATTGAGTTACCTTTGCATCTTTGTAAAAAATAAGGCCTATATTTACGTAGGCTAATTTCTGAACTCTGGTCAGTTCCATGGATTTGCGTAGCTATTCTTTTGCCAGTTCCATACTGTCTGGATCACTGCAGCTTTACAGTCTGTCTTGAAATCAGGTTGTGTGCGTCTTCTGACTTTGTTCTTATTTTTTGAAATTGTTTGACCTATTCTAAGCCCTTTGCATTAGCATATGCATAACAAAGAAATATTACACAGTAATATAAATGAACGAGCTATGGATATACATAACAAAATAGATGAATGTCAAATGCATTATCCTAAGTTTAACAGGACAGACTCCAAAGGTTACATATTTTCTGATTACACTTACAAAAAATGTTGGAAAAGCAAACCACAGGGACAGAGATCAGATGAGTGGTTGCCAGGGTGAAGGTTTGAATACAAAGGGGTAGCATGAAGGAGTTTTTGGAGGGTGATGGAACTGTTCTGTATCTTGATTGTGGTCATAGGTACATGACTCTATCCATTTGTGAGAACTGAAGGAGCTGTATAACAAAATGAGTAAAATTTACTGTGTCATTTAAAATTAAAAAAAACCCTTAAAATAGTATTTATTACTAATCTTTTATCTTTGCATATTTTGCTCAAGACTGAAAGATCCACGTGTGAGAATCTGAGGGGCAGAGCTAGCTGGTGACCATGCCTTAACTTCCAGGGATGATGGGAGGCAGTCTGAGGTTGCTCTTGGCCTCTTTAATTGGATTCCCTTCAAGTTTTATACAATGGAGAAGTTTTCCAAAATAAAAAGAATTTGGAGGTGGCCGTGGGAATAAAGGTAAATGTTCATTAGGACATCTTAATCAGTACAGAGAGTGAGGATTAGGAAGGAATTGCCTTAATCCAACTAAGTTAATAACTTGAAGTGGTGCTGAGGAAGAAAGAAGCCCCCAAGTTTTGTCTTTGGAGTGATCACTCACTCCATATTCCCTTTCATCTTATTTTTAGTTTCTCATTCTACAGCCTCTATTCAGAACCTACTTCCTACTATCTATTTTCCTCATCCCCTACTAATCCTAAGATTGTTTTTGTGTCTTTATTAAGTCTGATGCCTTGGATGCCAGGATGCTGAAAGATTTCTTCTACGAGGCTGGATTTGAGGTGGGAAGGGCAGGTGAGGGTGTGTGCTCGGTTTGTTGAATGAAAGAAAGATAACATGTGTCCTTTTTCTGCCAGTGGCAGCCACAGATCATTTTCTCCTGAGTTACCTAAGGGCACAGTAGTCCTGACTAGAGCGAATACAATTTTTTTTTTCTAGTGACAAAACACCGTGTCTCAAATGAGAAAGGTATAACCCCTTATGAACATATCTTTGAAACTTTTTACAAAATAATCACCCTGGGCATTATTGGACTAGGTAATGTTTGTCTCCTCCTTGATCCTACTTTTATTAAAAGGGCCCCCAAAATATGTTTTATGTTTTCCAAATTTTTATCAAGAGTGGGAGGTTTTATTGCACCCCATAAATTTTAGCAAGAACTATTAGTTAGCTATGACTGGTGGATTTCTATAATGGTCAGTTACAGAAGCATATTTTTGTAAAAGCGCATCCAGGAATTTCCTTTTGGAAACAGCCTTTCCAGGGTCCCCTTAGATTAAATGGTCTCTTCCTGTATTTTCATGGCAACCTTCATATACATCTATTTTTTCACTTTCCACATTACATTGAATTATCTGTTTATGTTTCACCTACTGCACTAGACTGGCAGCATGTGCATGGCAGGACTGTATTTTATATTCATGAGATTCCAAAGTGCATTCAATAAGCTGCTACTAAGACAGAAGTGACAGAAAATGAAAGCAACAAAGGCTAAACAAGCAGAAGCTCTCAATAAGAGACGAGAGGAAAGCAACAGAGCTTTTATTCCACCTGAAGAAAAACCAGTTGTGAAACCTGAGGAAGCTTCTACTGAAACTAAAATCGATGTGGCTGCCATCAAGGAAGAGATTAATGAGAAAGCAAAGAATGAGAAACTGGGAGCTCTTACAGCTAAAGAAGTTAAGCTTAAAATGGAAGCAGATGAAAAGAAAAAGATGGAAAAAAGTAAATGCATAAAAAACCCTGAACTAGAACTTTTTAAACTATCTCCTTTTGCAAGGAATTTTGAAATATTAAGGCATTAGTTGCCTTGTGTGTAAGAAGTAATACTCTGATTTTTTTGAGTTTGTCTTGTTCTTTATAACAGTGTTTATATATACAGTTGTTGTTTATAAACATAAATTATGTGTTTTTTTGAAAAATTTTATACTACAGAGTGGTGCATATGTCTTTGTATACATTGCACCTAATCTATCCTGGCAGTCTTTATCTAGCATAATTTTAGGAGTAATTCTTTAGATCGTTTATATAAAGACTTTTGGAATGTGGCTGTTATAATTACCTATCAAATCAAATGTCTGATGCAATTGGTTAGTCTTTAAACACAACTATGTCTCAGCATTTGGTTTTGAGGAAAATAAATGCAGGTTGTTCAGTGTTCTCTCTACTGACAACAACAAAATAAGCTGCTACTAGGTATTATGCTTTAAAATGTGGTTTTGTAGATACACACAACTGCATATTTACTGCAGGATTTCTCAGAAACTTTCATACATTTATTTATTCAAGAAATATTTATTGCATATCCACTATGCCAGTCACCATTCTGGACTCCAGGAAATCAGTTGAAGACAGAACAAGATAGGCTTTTCACAGAGCTTACGTCCTAGTAGGCAAACACATAAATAAACAAACAGATATGATGTGCTGGGTGGTGACAGGTGCCACGAGGAGAAACAAAGCACGGTGAGCATACAGAGAAAGACATTCCGGATGAGGAGGTCAGCAATAAGCATGCAGGACGGTGCTCAGGAGAGGCTTTGTGATAAGATGACATTTGTGTAGAAACTTGAAGGAGGTAAGGAGGAGAGCCATGCAGATATCTGGAAGGGAATGTTTAAGGGAAGTGTCAATACAAAAACTGATACGTGTGCCCAGTGTGCTCCATCAATGGCAAAGGCACTGGTATGACAGGAATGGATTAATCTAGGTGGAGAGTGAGTGGAAAAGAGATAAGAGAGATGGGATAGAGATGAGAGGCAGGATATGGGAGCAGAATAACAGGCCATATGTAGTAGATTATCTGAAGGTTAGAATTGAAACTTTGGCTGGGCGCAGGTAGAGGAATGACATAGGTTGGGTTGTCATGTTGACAGTAGATTGAAGGGGGACAAAGGCAAAGATAGGGAAACAAGTTAGGAGGCTGGTGTAATAATTTAGAAGAGAGTTGGTGATCCTTTGATAATGATAGTGGCAGGTTGGCAAGAGATGAGACAAATTTTAAATTAGACCCAACAGAATTTCCTGATGGATTAGATAGAGAAAACAGGAGTCAAGGGTTACAGGGGACTGTTCCACATGGTGTGGGGAATGTAGCCCAGCCCCTGATGCAGAAAACTGACGGAGCAAGGTCACACAGGACCCACACCCATGGATAGGTTCTCCCGTGGGGAATCAGGTTTGCATTGTACGTAGGCTGCTGTGAGACTTGCTTTTGCTAAAACTCCCTCACCCTGAATTGAGGCAGCAAATGTTTACTGCATATCTTTAAAGTAACTTCCCAAAATCTGTGCTAAGTCTCCCAAGTATGCAGTGTAACCAGTTCAAACACTTTTCCCCTTGGTCTGAAACATCCTTCTCTTTTAAGTAATTAGCAACATTCCTTTGTTACCTGTAAAAGGTAATCACCTACAGGGAACCTGTGCATAGTAAATGGATACCATCCTGATGTAATGTATCCAGAAAAGCAATAAAAGCCTGTCCAGGGAGGGGTCGGGGCCCTCTCTTTCACTTAGAGAGCAGCCATGCCGTCCCTTTTTCTCCACAGGACTTCTGTAGTCCGTGTGAGTTTGTTTGTTGCAGCCACAACACACAGACCCCGAGGGCCAGGTCCGCATCAAAGGGTGACTCCAAGGATTCCAGCTCAAGCAACTGGAAGAATAACATTGCCATTGACTGTGATGGGGAGAACTGGGGGAGAAGAGGATTGTGGGAGAAAAGCCTGAGCCTTAGCGAAGCCACCCAGGAAGTAGATAATGGCTGGAACTGAGCTCTGGCACGCCTTTGATGTGTTTGTATGCATTGTAAACATCGAAGAGAGAATGCAGTGGGCTGCACTTTTTAGATTTATTCCATTATAGAACCTATGCTTTATCTTATGAGTCTAGTATTTAATGGCACATACTTTGGGAATAAGCATAATTAAACTAAATTAAACCTGAGGTCGGTATGAAGAGAACACATGTGAGGAATAGACCATCACAAATGAGTTCAATAATTACAAATACTCAAGTATGCTATGGTTTGCAGAAAGACCCCACATAGAGGGGAAGAATTAGAAAGATACTCTGCATTTTGATAAATTAAAAAATGTTAATATTATAAAATAATATGACTAATTCTTAACAGATATATGAGAACTTATGTGTTCAAAAGAACACTACCTCTTTGGAGGTAGTTCCTTTAGATGTTAAAAAACTTACTCTAATGATAATACAGTTGGTCAAAATGTATTTGGAAATCATGCTTAGACTATCCTTCCTAGACATTGCTTTGAGAATCCTTAGAGATGGCCAAATGTCTTATGAGGGTGGATTGTAATTTCTAAAACTCCCAAAAGTCGTTCAGAGTCAAGCCAGATATAAATGGATGGATAAATTGAGAAATGTCTTACTGTTAACTGTGAGTTGGGTCTATAAGATTGAATTTTCTGATGGCCTTGAGAGACACTCTGAAGTAGGAATTTATAAATATTTTGAACAATGACAATATCCTGGAATGATTATGTTTCTTTCATGGTGTGCACCTTCATTTAGGTACACAAGCACCACTGCTGAAATCTCTCTATGCTGTACCCACATGCTCACAGTCAAATGGATGATCCTGATTGTCTTTAAAATGAGGAAAGATGGTAAAGGGTGAAATTAGATTTCCTCATGCTGCCTGTCATCCCCATCCTCCCTCTTTATTCTTGGCCTATAGGTTTGCATACAAAAATGCCATAGGATATTAAAAACTATTTTTATTATTGTAATCTGGGTTTGAGCTAGTTCTGTTCAGATAGTCTAGATGGTAGGAAGAAATGGATAGGATTCTTGTAGAAGAGAGTAGAAAAATTGAGTTTGCTTCTAAGACCTAGTTTAGACTAAGGAATTAATATACCAAATGGGCTTGGCCAGGTGCCAGATGTTTACTGTTTTCCAACTGGGTGCAAACATGTCTGTGAATTTTTGGTGGTGAGCCAGCTGCTCTGTACTCATTCTGGTTGATTAAAATGCTCTCAGTAGAGCTGCTGTTCAGAATTGATCACTCTGTTTTTGCCTGCTGAGAAGTGGGAACTGCCAGGGCTTCTTAAGCTGAAAGAAAAAATTATTCCATCTCAGCAAGACTCTCTCAGATCCAAGGTTTCCAAATTTTTCAAGGTTGGAGAGCCTTTCTGGATTGTAAGCCATGTCGGTGAGTCCCAATCTGTGACTTCTGGGGGATGTGTTGGCCAAACCAGGAAGGAACGAAGCAGATTCTAACTAAATACAATGGTCTGAATCTAGGAATTTACCTGACTGTATAGAAAGAAAAAAAAAAAAGGACGGGGCAGTGATTTGTTAATGCTAAAACCAGCCACTCATTCTGGATATGGACCTAGATTGCCCTCCTGATGACCCATGCTTCTGCCAACAGCTTTATTTTGGAGTTACGGAAAGCCTTCTTCACCATTATTCTGTCTCACATAACACTTGTCACCAAAAAACTAATTTCACAACAAAGGAAGTAAGAGCATATAAAAAATTAATTGTGCCTGGCTGGTGTGGTTCAGTGGATTGAGTGCTGGCCTGTGAACCAAAGGGTCACCAGTTCGATTCCCAGTCAGGGTACATGCCTGGGTTGCAGACCAGGTCCCCAGTAGGGGGTGCATAAGAGGCAATCACATATTGATGTTTCTCTCCCTCTCTTCTTCCCTTCCAGTCTGTCTAAAAATAAATAAATTAATTAAAAAAACTTATTCCCCTCCCCCCCAGCAAGAAAATCTTTTGAAGTGATTGGTGAGCAGTAGTAAGAATAATAAGGAATCATACTTATATAGCCCCCAAAATTCACAAGTCTTTATTATAACCCAAGGAGTTCAGTAAGTACAGGCAGTGAAAATAGAACAAAAATTGATATCCCAACTTGCTTTTAGTGAGCCTGAAGTACAGAACAATGAAATAACACTGACCAAGACAATTTATCTGACATTGTTGAACTTGAATTTCTGTACTTATTCTGACTTTGTTGAATTTGAATTTCTACACTCCTACAATGTGTCACACATGTGTCTTACTGGAGCAACCAAAATACTTACCATGTGGTGCTTTTCAGGTTTGGTTAATATGTCAAACATGTTAACTAACATGTATACCAGTATGATATGCAGAATGGCCAGATGATCCAAGAACCTTTGGGCCTGTATTGTGACAGACAGAAGGAGAGACGACACGGTCCTAGGCAAGGGTCTGATTACGTGCTGTTGCTAGCCATTCCTTCCTCCCGACACAGACTGTCAGAGAAGCGATCCTTCTTCCCAGCACAGACTCAGGAAAAGATATTCATCAGATTAATAGCTATCTTTGGACCCTGGGGATCAAACTGCTGCTCATGGAATTTAATCTGTCTTCTGTCTGTCTCATTGCGGGCAGTATCAGTTATATAAATTAAGAGCTGACATAACGCACGCTTCAGACGTTACTTCCTTGTTAATTTGCATGGTCCATTGCTCACACCCTCACTCTCTATGTAACTTCTGTCAGTCCAGAGATAAAAATATCTGATCTTGCAAATGTCCTTCTTTCCCATAGAGGGAAAAAGACCAGCCCTATGCACAAAGAAATGAGAAATTGCACTAAAAATCAATAATCTAAAGACCTGGAGCATCGTTATTGCTTCCTTAGGCAAAATTAGCAGTAATGCTTCTACATCACATTTTTATTGCAGGGTAAATTTGCTGAAAAGGCTTTATAGAGAAAAATTATATTCAAGTTTAAGGTTTGAATCTTGCTAAAAAGTGGTATCATGGGATTACAGAATCTTTTTGCTACCACAGCCCTTCATAATTCTAATTCCTTCTGACATTGTTTTTATGTGACCTTTGAAGGTCAATCAAGTATCAACTTACTCAAAACTCATGAATGTTTTCTACAATAACCAGGATAAATTAGCACTTGACATTGTCTGTTGCTCTGCTCTTTTGTAATGTTTACCAATCCGTTTCTAATATCTATTGCTCCGCCTGCATATTGCACTCACTTCTACCGTAGCTGCATCCTTTGCGCTGCCCAGGTGGATTGATTTGACTCTGAGGGACTCTGTTTTGTGCTTCTTTGAAGGCCTGCTCCTGATATTTGTGGGCCAAGACAATGGTACAAATGGAAGTCCACATACCATCATCTAAACATTTAGAAACTGTATATTAAATTATCACACCTTTAAATAAAATAGCTTTCTCCTCTTACTTTGCAAATATAACTCTGTAACAGTAAAATTGAAAAACACATGTAAAGCCATGGTTTCTATATGACTGAAAGGCAACAGATTTCAAAGATGACTTGATTTAATTAATTTTGCATATATCTAGGTGTTCTATCTGTGGGCTGGTGCTCTTTGGATAAGTAGTAAAGACATACACAATTCATAAATTATTATATATATTTCATCAAATTGATTTTTTGTCCTCACTGATTATGTTGTTGTCATCAAGATTTAAGATAATTTGTCTTCTCTTGAAAGTGATGGAAAAGAATAAAAACTGAAGGCAAATTTATATTAATGTACAGTTAAATTTTTTAAAATGTAACTTAAGGCAAATATGAAATAGAAACAAAATTTTATGTTTTAAAATGGTATTTTATTCAAAGTTATAAAATCTAATATCAAAAGCGAAATAAAATCACTTTTAAAACCTGATATTTAATTTCTACTTTAAAGTTTTAATTATATAACATTAAATATTTTAAATCATATACAATTTTAATTTTTAAGATCCTTTTGGCTGGGGGGGAGTGGTGGGGAGAAAATGCAGACAACTGTAATTGAACAACAATAAAGTAATTTAAAAAAAGGAATATGAACAAAAAAATCCTGCTAGTTACCAATGTAAAGAATTAGTATGTATGTCCATACATATTACATTTAGTTTTGCATAATACAAACTTGAAAGCAACATGATTGTGTAATATTATGAAATGCTTCTCAACTACCATATTCAACTGTTGTAAATATTATACTCACTACTGAGATAGGGAAGTGGAGCCATTGATATAATTCTTTTGTTGCTGGGCTCTCAGCAAATACCTCCCCTCCGTTTTCAGCTCCCTTCTCAGATTCAGCCTTCATACCTGCTGCACCCAAGGCTGGAGTCTCTCTGGTCATTCTCCTCCTGGAGGCCATCCCCAGAATACTCTTGGTAAGGCTTTCTTGGCCAGGTTCTCCTAATCAATACTCTTCTCCCACTCTCTCTCTTTCAGAGATTTGTTGAAATCTCTCATCTATTCATGAGTCTCCTCTTAGTTTCTTTATTGCTATGAATTTATTCCTTTTTAATTCTTTTGCTAATCAATTTAACAGGGTTTCAGACTAAATTTTTTGAGGAATCACTGTATTGGTTTTGACAGCTGCTTTACAATTTTACATTCTCAACAAGAGGGGACAAGGGTTCAAATTCCTTCACATCTTTGCCAACAATTGTAATTTTCTTTTCTATTATAGCCATCCTATAGTGCATACCAGGTGGTCCTCCTGGTGTATGTTTACACATTTGTTCTAGACTCAGTTTTTGGATTCTACCTACTACTGTATTGTTGCTAGGGCTACAGGAGGAGCAAACACTAGGACTTTTCAAGTGCTGGGAGATTATCTCCAATTTCTCAGAGAAACAAGAAAAATCAATTACTTAGTGTAGCGTTACTTGGCTGTCAAAACAGTTTACATATAAAGAAAGGCAAAAGATTAACATTCTCATATTAAATCCTTCTGTGAAGATGATGAGCTTCATGGAGCAGGAAAAAAAGAGTTTAAAATTGTCACGGTTGAGCTTCTGAACATACATCAGCACAGTTGTGGAAGCAAAGACCCCGTTGCACCTGCATTTGATGATCTTGCTTCCCTGAAGCCACATATTTTCAACATTATTGATTACCTGCCTTTAATACAAATTGTGGAGGAAAGTATAGCAAAGAAGAAACCTTTTCTAGTTTATAACTAACTCAACTAACTGCTGGGACTTTGATATGATCCAATTATAAGTGCCCTCTAGCTTAATTATGCTTGAGATTTATGTTTACCCTTTTAAAAAATATCCCAGTAATTCTAATACATTCATCTAAGGCAAGAAGGAAACATGTAAGCTAAGATTTTGTGTGTGGAAATCACACTTTGGGCGGTCAGACGATGAAGGCAGCCATACTCGAAGACAACGTCTTGCTACCACACCACGTTACATGTTGGAAGCACACAGACCAAACACCCGGGTGCGGGCCCGCTGCTTTGGTACTTCCTACTTATCTGACTTTCTCCAAGTATCTGAAACTCTTCAGGAAATACATGCATATAATCTGCACATAACACAGTTACTGAGCATTGAGTTTATATACTATAATTACTTATATCTTTGAAATATTTATTCTTTGTGGTGAACTTCTTAGTATTCAAATGATTAAAAGGTCATTTCTCTGCAAATAAACCCATTCTTTGATGCTTCTCTCCCCAGATGATAAGACCTTCTTTCATTCGGAAATTACTGAGGGAGTGCCAGCTATGTGCTAGGGACTGTCTGTGTGCATTTAGTGGTTGGAATGTTTATTACACGATGGCAGCAACTGTCACTCTTCAATTCAACTTGGTGTCTGCCTAAAATTAAAGGGAAAGGTGGGCTTGTGAATTTATCAACTGAACTTGAATGTAAAATGACCACATCTAATATGTCAAAATCCTGGCTGCATATCATAGACACATTTTATTTCCAATTCATGTGGGAATTTATTTAAAACTTAGAAGATGCCTAAGACCTGTTCTTGACCTTCCCTATTTCTCGTGTTGAATGCGTTAATGTTGTGCCCTCGGTGTGACTCTCTTAAGAACTATGAGGCTTTATATGCCAGGATAGACAGCACCTTATAGAGGGAGTAGCATCCTGAAACCTCTCCCTGTGGTTCTAAAAACTGGCAACAGAAAGGACATTCTAGCTTCCAAGGGGAAAACCTGTTTTAATTATGCTTGATGCAGAGGCCTGGGATGTATGCATCACAGACACTGAAAAATAAGGAGAGAGCTGGTTTGGTGAGGCTCAAGGGACAGCCTCAGAGCACAGCGGTCTTAACACAGAGACACAATAAACTCAGGAGAGCCGTGAGGCTCAGGCAGCATTGGTCTCTCTGTCCCTTCCAGCCCTGCACTTTCAACTGTCCTGAGTGATAGAGGGGGAGAAGTTAAATCATGCTTTCCTGTTCCAGAAAAGAAGAGTTTTATGTCAGTAGCTATAATCTCAAACCATTAACTTTAAATCAACACTACAAAAGAGCTAGGATGCAATCGTACTTATTGAAACAGTGCAGGAATAATAGTGCAGTAGCCCATTGGAAGCGCACATTTGAATGGCAGGTGTAGTTTAATTGAGAACTGTGTGCAAAGAAAATAAAATTGATATGTTTGTTTAATATCAATTTGTTTAAAAGCATTGGATCAATGCCAAGTTGCTTTTCCTTTCCTCTCTTGAATACTATTTTTAAAAAGATGTTTTTAGATTTTTTTCTCTCTCTTGAAGAAGTAGGTCTCCTCACAAAATAAGAAATGTGAAGATCATTTACTGAGTATAGAGAAAGATCTACAGTTGTTTCATGCCTTACAGCTAGCAAGGGAAAAATGGAATTTAAACTCTACACCCACTGCTGTTAATTCATAATTTTCTCTGTAATGAGATTGGAATGAGCTGTGCAGAGAGGATGCAGCCTGCATAACAATAACAGGCGTTCACACAAGATTCCATCCTCAGTGGTTATCTTCCTTCGTGGCAGGGTCTTCCCGAGAGCTCACACACCAGAAACATCACAACAAATTGGACATTACCGTGCTTTTCTACCTCTTCATTTAAAAGCCATTCTTAGATCCTATTCAATGGGCATTTCTTAATATTTGAGATAAAGTCCAGTAAGTCCTTTAGGGAATGAAAAATCTGTTAATATAGTATATCAGGGACTTAAATAAGAAAAATTATATGATCCATAGGTACCCAGACAGTATTGTGTTAAAAAACCCACATATGTTTCCAATTTAAACAATTAAAAATAGAATGCTTTCTTAATTTGAAAAAGTAGCTCTCTTTCAAAACAGCAGCTATATCACACTCCAAGGGGGAATGCTAGAAGCATTTCCATTAATTTCAGAAACAAACAAATCAAGGATGTTTGCTAGAAGTCATTATCATTTAACTTATCATAGCAGTTCTGGACAATACAATAAAAATGAAACAGCAATGATAGGAAAGAGTATGGGAGTAGATAAGAATTGTTATTTATAGTGTAAATGTATTTTGCATAAATAGGAAATATCTATTATTTAGCAAACCCAAGAAAATCTACCAAAAACTTATTGGAGGCTCTAGTCAATGTCTCCTGTTCCTGTCACTTTCAAAAACAGTCCCCAAATCACCCTCAGTGGATTCCAAGTCTCACTCTGAAAACAGAGCCATCAAAAGTGAACACTCCTACCAGCACATCTATCAACACACGTACAGCCTTCGTTCCCGCTGTCATGGGTGTGTTGCCCTTGGTTTCCGACATGGCCAATCCCTTCGCTCATGCTCCGGCTCTTATCTTCCTTACCTAATTAAGGACATCACTCTTGCGCTTATCCCCTGTCTCTCACATTATCAGACTTTCCCTCTCTACTGGATCATTCCCATTATCATCCAAACATTCTTTAGTATCTTCCATCTTAACAAGCCATCCCTTGGCCTGACATCACCCTCCAGCTATGCCCTATTGCTTAACTCCCCTTTCCAGCAAAACTCCTTTTAAAATTTCTCCTTACTCACCTTTCACTCTTCTTGATCTCCCATTCTTTCTTGAAACCATGTCTTTCAAGTTGTTGCCCCTACTGCTTCACTGAAATAGCTCTGGCTGAGGTCAGCAATGACCCCCATGCTGCTGCCAGCCAATGGTCAGTTCTCAGTCCTGTCCATGCTCCATCTGTCACCAGCATCTGACTCAGCTGGCCACTCATTCCTCTTGAAATGATTTCTGCATTGGGCTATGTAATATGTTTTTCTGGGTTCTCTTCCTACCTCATTAAGTGTACACTGCAGCTCTTCTTTTCTGATATTCCTCACCTTCCAATTCTCTAAATACTGGAGTGTCTCGAGGCTTGGTTTTATCACTGCTTCTCTGCTTTGCTCACGACCTGGACAATGTCAGATAGTCCCATGGCCTCAAACACCTTCTATATGGTGATCACTCTTCCACTTACCACATTCCATCAGTGCTAAGGTGCACTATTTCCATACTTCATCGTATTTTAAATCAGCCTGTGTCTTGCAGTTGATGGCATCTTTTAAGTTTTGCCATCCAGGCAGGGGTCATGAAGTAGTTGTTCTTGACCGCACACACGAGAACTCCGTCATGTTTATTCATATTATCAACAATCCAGTTGTTCATAAGTGTCAAGATAAAGAAGATCCACACCTAATGTAAGGCAGATCACAAAATCATGGCCTTGGAGCCCACTGCCATGTTGGGATAAGAGTTTTAGAGGACTTTGCAGGTGATGAGTATATTTTGCATGTAAGAGAGATTGAAACAATGGTGGCTGGAGAGAAGACTGTGGTAGATTAGTTGCATTAATAGCCTAATTTAATGGTTGTCTTGTATCCAAGCCCGATGTTTTATAGCTCATAGTCCCCTCCTTGCCTCTGAGCTTGGCCCTGAGTCCTGCTTTGAGCCATAGAATGATAGCAGGTGTGATCCAAGCAGAGAATTGAAAAGCACTTACACTTTCTGCTTTTCTTCTTACATGATTGGCTTGTTAATTCCTCTTCTCTACCAAGCCATGAGAACATCTCTGCCTTAGTCCACAGGAGTGATGTAGGAGACAGCAGAGAAGAGCTCAGATCCCTGGCTATCCCAGCCACTTCAGCCAGCAGAACTGCACCCCAGCTGAGCAGTCCTAAATCAGCCCACAGCCATGTGAGGGAAGCCAGGCAAGATGAGAAGAATGTCTGACTGAGCCCACTCACATAGAGCTAAATAAGTGCAGTGTGGCTTGGTTCAGATAGTCTAATGGAAACAGTGAATAGACATACTGCTGCTGGTTGCAGAGGCAGAGTTAGTGTTAGTGGATATAAGTTACAGAAAAGCAGACAGGTCTCAGGTGGAGTCATCTAATAAGTTAAAGGAGAGGGGATAGATGAGATCTTAATATCTTAAGGGTCTAGTATATAACAGTTGCTATGCTAGGTGCATAGCAACTATTTATTGAGTTATGGAATATAGATTTTGCAGCAAGCCCCTGAGGTCATTACAATACAGATGAAGAAATAAAAAATCAGAGAGGTAGTAATTTACTCACTGTATCAGTCAGGGTTTCACCAAAAATAGGAGGTGGGGGAAAAGAGAGAGAGGAAGGGGGAGAGAGAGAGATTTGGTAAAGAATTGGTTTATGTGATTGTGATGGCTGACTAGGCAAATTCAAAATTATCTAGGATTAATGTCTGAAATAATCAGGCTGAGGGATGGCTTGATTCCTGTCTTAAAGTAAATAGATTATAGACTTGAATCACATTGATAACATGTGACTCATAGCAACACCTCAGCTAGTGTTTGGTTGACTAACTGGGGACTATAGCCTAACCAAGTTGACACATATAAGTGACTGTCACACTCACAGTCATACCATCTTAAGTGGCAGAATTGACTTTTAAACTTGGCCACGCCATCCCCAAAGCCAGTGCTCTGTCTAGGAGATCCTCTCACCCGATACTCTAGTAAGGGTCTGCCTCTTAAAAGTGGGTTCTTGCTAATACCAGCAACATGCAAACATAGTCTACTTAATTGTTTGTTAGAAATGGGGAGAGGTGTTCTTGTTCTGGGGGTAGTTAGACTAGGGTGCTCTTGGTAGGAAAATGCAACGGTCCTTTGGTTTAATGATATTAAGGTTTGCTTAGTAGAGGCCCTGAGGGAGGCCACATTGGAAGGTAGAAAATAATGTGTAAAGGGCAATATGAGAATAGATGCATTTATAATGTTTAATAAAGCTTCTTAAAAAACAGTTTATCATTAGGTTTAGGAACATTTTCTTCACGGTATTATTTAAAATACAAATCAGAAGAATCGCAGAATAAAAGGCTCATTAAGTAAATGAAAACTTGAGTCTGCCCTGTTTGTATCTGTAGCTACCACTCTTTTTGTATAATTCAGAGTTGATTCTGAATTAATGAAGTTTTACAATACATGACATTTAAAGAAATAACTAATATTTTATGTAGTGAAGTCGGTTGTGGAAGGCTGACGAGTGGCCTGCTGAAGATGCTCAGGCCCTAATTCCCAAAACCTGTGAGTATTACCGTGCGTGGCAAAGGGACTTTGCAGATGTAATTAAGGTAAAGAGCTTGAGATGGGAGAGTCTCCTGGATTGTCCAGCTGGGCCCAATGAAATCGCAGCAGTGCTTGCAGGAGGAGTCAGAGCCGGAGGAGTGGGTGACGTATTGACTGAAACGGAGATTGGAATGATATGCTTTGAAGATAGAGGAAGGGGTCATTGGCCAAGGAATACAGGTGGTTACTAGAAGCTGAAAAAGCCAAGGGAACAGATTGTCCCTTCATCATCTTCGGAGGGAATCGTCTCTGCTTACACCTTGATGCCCTGGGAAACTGGGTTTGGACTTCTGAGCTCCAGAAAGGTAAGGAGTAAATTCACGTTGTTTTAAGCCACTGAGTTTGTGGTAACTGGTTACAGCATTGATAGAGGACTAATGTGTTGATATACATAGAGAAAGTGTTTGCTGGTTAATTGTGCTGGGTTTAATGATAGTTATGGGACAATCCTTTAAAAGCAGGTGACATACTTTCGGTTAGCTAACACAACTTCCATCCACAACCTCTTTCTCACTAGCTGGAGATGGACTTTGTTGGGAGACAACTCTCCATGGGCTTCTTGTATTTCTTTGCATCTTGTGTCAGAGTTTGTTCTGCACTGTCGTTTCAGTGTTTGTGTAGTGAAGAGACTTGGCAGATAGATACACTGTCTTCCTCCGAGGCAGAGAGCAGGATAATAAAGGTCATGTTTTCCTCTGGGGCGTAGGTTGGGCATGTTTATCAGCAATGCTTTCAAAAGATGGGGCTTACTAAGCTCAAGGTTTCTCATTGGTGACTGTTCTTAGCATCAGCCTGGACCTGCCTCTACCTTGCCGTGTGGGACTTGGGCGGAGGTGGCAAGGGAATCTGTGCACATACGAAGCTCCAGCTGCCTGCTGCCCTGAGAGTGATAAAGTCCTTTGTCTCTGACCCGGGAACCTTCGGCTGCCAACTGCAAAGCTGTGGCAGGCTAACTTGTTAGCTCGCACGTAGAGTCTCAGAGCCTTCCCAGTTCCTGATGGCTTGGCAGTTGGGGTAGCCGTGTAACGTAGCTTTTGCTTGTTCTGAGATATAAACACAAGTCTGCTGAGTGCATTGAAACACACTTTCTTGATTACTTCATCAGTGTCCCCCTTCCTTCCACCTGTAACTCAGACATGTTGACTGAAGATGCACTATCTTGGCAACCCTGAGACCCAAAGCCAAAACATTAAAGATAATAGAGCAGAAAGTTAGAGGTCAGATGCCTGATGACATCTTTGAGCAGGAAAGCCAATCCTGGACTAACTACCTGCAGATTTCTTACTTGAGAAAACAAAATTGCTCTTTGGTTAGTGTTGAGCAGACATTCTGTTTTGGCAGCTGAAGGCATCTCTGATTAGAGGCGACTAAAGATTTAGTTCAAAGAGCCCTGGCTGGTGTGGCTCAGAGGATTGAGTGCTGGCTTTTGAATCAAAAGCTTGTCAGTTCGATTCCCGCAGCCGGGGCATACGCCTGGGTTGTGGGCTGGGTCCCCAGTTGGGGATGTGTGAGAGGCGGCCAATAGATATATCTCTCGCACATTGATGTTTCTCTCCCTCTCTTAAAAAAAAGATTTAGTTCAAAAAGAAATATGTTACTCTGGCTGCATTCATTTTTTTGTCAGAATAAAAATAATTTTGTTATTGTTTTAAGTTATAAAAATAATATATATTTTAAAACTCAAACAATATTGAAAAGTGTAGAAACAAAGCAGTCGCTGCCACAGTGACTGCCAGCAGGGACCACTGATTCCATCCAGGGGCCTGGTCAGGGTGCTCGTGTTCGAACCCGAGCGAGCCCCCTCAGTTGTTAGCTGTGAACCTCGGCAAGTTACTTAAGCATTCTGTGCATCAAACTTTTGATCTGTGAAATGAGTATGGCAATAGCCCCTACCTTTTGAGAATCATATCAGATAATATATGTAAAATACTCAGAAAAATTCTTCAGACAGAGTGAGCACACACGAAATGTCATGTCATCCTTCCAGACTACTGTCTGTGAGCTCATGTGCACGTAGACGTGCATACACAAGTATACATCCAGGCACGCACACATATTTACATCAAGACGGAACTTGAGATGCCATATTGCCACCTTTTTTCTATGTAGTGTTATTTAGGGGGCATATATCCATGCCAGTAAATATAAATCAATATGTCACTTCTAGTGATAGTCTGGTATTTCTATATATAAATGCATTTTAATTTATTTTACCAATCCCCAACTGATGAGCAATTAGGTTTTTAAAAACTTTCCCCTGTTCTAAAGAATACTGTGTTGCCATCTTCACATATCACTTCACACATTTGTCTTAGTACTTCCTTGGAATAATTTCTATGACATATAAATACTTGGGAGCCTGGCTAACCAGGAGGGAAAGCTGAGCTGTCAAATTTGGAGTCAATTTAATCAGTGATGAGCCAAAATCAAAGTTACAGTCAAGGCTTTACTCACTTTCTGCAACAGTTGAAGTAAAAGGCTAAACTGGAGAAAGCGTTGGCTCCCTCCTCGGTTGTCCTGGTGGAACTGTCACTGGTCGAGGGCCAGGTGGACCAGCACAGACTTGGGGACTGTCTCACTGTTGAGGGAGCTCTAACAAATGGCTCCAGCAGTTTTGTGGACTCTGGGATTGTGGGGAGCAGAGAGGGAAGGGCTACAGAGTGCAAAAGTAGTGTGTACTGAGCCAGGGTGGGGAAAGTGTCTTCCAGGTTGCTCCCTCTTTTTCCCCTAAGTAGGCCTCTGCCCAAGGCCTCAGAGAGAACTAGGAATGAAGTTTCCAGCTTAGAATGTAAATATTCCGAGTTTGACCCTCTAGTCTAGAGGGCCTGGATCCTTGACCACATCTTCCCTCAGGACTGAGATGCACAGCTCTGCACCAAGTCGGGTGTGGGGAGGGCAGCTTCCGGTGAAGCCTGCCAGGTAAAGCCTTAGTAATTGCCCATGGTCAGGCATGGAAAACTGCACACATGGGTTTTTATCCTCATAAATGCTGGGTCAAAACATATGCATGTTTTAAGAGCTTTTACTTATAATACTGCTCAGATATGTGACAATTTTCACACTTACCACAACATCAGCAACATTGAGAAATGTTCTCTTAGATATTTGACAATCTGGAGTTAAACATCATATCTCATTGTTTCCATTTCTATGTACAGTTACCAGGGAAATAGATCTCCTTTCCATTATTCCTTTAAATGAAGCGATGATTGTTGAATTGTCCATCACTTTCCTATTGATTGGAAATGCAGCTTTATCATATGCTAAATGTGCTTATTCTTATGCTAGTTCCTTATCATTTTAATTATTATAGCTTTAGACTTCATTTTAATATCTGGTAGGGTAAGACCTATCCCATAATTTTCATTTTGAAATTTTTAAAAAAGATTTTATTTATTTTTTAGAAAAGGGAAGGGAGGATGAGGGAGAGAAACATCAATGTGTGGTTGCCTCTCTCGTGTGCCCTCATTGGGAACCTGGCCTGCAACCAAGGCATGTGCTCAGACTGGGAATCGAACCAGTGACCTTTTGGTTTGCAGGCCAGCACTCAACCACTGAGCCACACAAACCAGGGATCATTTTGAATTTTTTTTCTGGCAATTTCTTGTGTATTTATTCTTCCAGACAAACTTTAGAATCATTTTATCAAGCCTCTCCCTTAAAATTCCATTGAGATTTCTGTCGGGCGTGTGTTATATTACTAGATGAATTTGTGGAGCAGTGACTGACATCATCATAATACTGAGCTTTTCTATCCAGGTCATGGTCTACATGTCCAATCAGTTTGGGCTAGTTTTTAGTGAGATAGTGGCATAAATAACTTTCTTGGCTGAGGAAGAACAAGATTGTTGACTTAATTTTTCCATTTTGCCTAAGCAGAAGCAGGACAAGCCTTTTAGTATGAGGACTATAAAAACCATAAAAGATATGACATACACATATATAGATACGCATACATTCTGCATATACGGTCCTGGTTTATACATGAATTCCAGCCACCGTAGTTGAGTTAATAACATCCACCCCCAACAACACAGTTCAGATTTTCTTTACCGTATTGTATTAACTATGAATAATTGCATAAAGTGCAGATTTTACCGCTAGTTCTCCAGGTCCAAATCACTAAGTGAGTAAACTGATCGGTGAGTAGTCTGTCTCCTTTTTCAGCATCTACCAGTGCTTAGTCAGCACACACTCAGTTTTCAGCACAGACAGCCAAGTGTGTAATTGTTCCCTTCTTATCTCTTAGTGATACACCCATGTGATGTTTTTTAAAAAAATGGATAGTCAAAAGAGGGCATTGGCCAGTAAAGGTGAAAGTGCAGCAAAAAACCAGTGACAATGCTGGAAGAGAAACTGGAATTGAATGCAGGTGGGATTATCGGGGAAACAGTGACCGTGGAATGTGACACCGCTGCTGTCCAGGGGCTCCAGACCTGCAGCCACGGAGACACCAAACTGTCGACACAAGTGTAAAAAGTGGTGGTGACAGAAAGGATGAGCATGTCTCAGGGAAATGACACTGGCAAAAACTTCACAGTGAAGGAATCTCGAAGACATTTCATGACTTTGAAAATGTATAGGATGAAATGCTGGAAGTTGATACAAACTGAAAAACAGTATGATTTTCCCAAGGCATTGGGAAGGTGCTAGTTTCATATTATAACTTATACAACAATAAGAGGGTTGCTGTTCAAATCACTTTTGAGAAATAGAGTATTTTTGAGAAGTGAAATAAAGCAACTTAACTCTCAATGTTTCTAGTGTTTTAAATTACAGTGTACTAGACAATTTGTTTTTTAATTTTTAAATATATTTATTGCCAACAGCAAACATTTTAAATGCTTAGACAATATAATTGAAAAAACAGCATTTTTTCCTACTATGAGTTTTTTCCCTGTTAGTCTCTTTACTATTCACACAACACACTTCACTTCTGACACCTCTGGTCCCACAATGTGTGGAGGTCTTCCCCACACCAAACAATGTTCTGGGACGCCAGCGGGGGGCGCAACAACCCAACTCAGTTCTGACACCACCTACCTGGAGGCAGCGTCGGATCCCCCAGGTTGAGGTCTCAGCCCCACAAGGCCCCCCACCCCTGCCAGTGTACCTCAGATGCCAGCTGCAAGCCTAGGTTATCACCAGTGCTTCTGACCAGCTGGCTATAGACTGGAGACTCTAACGACCTCCTCCTTGGGTTCAGTTAATTTGCTGGAATGGCTTACAGAACTCAGAGAAACACTTAGACATTTATCAGTTTATTAAAGGGTACAGATGAACACTCAGATTAATGGGTACATAGGATGAGGTCTGGGGGGTCCTGAGTGTAGTAGCTGCTATTCCTGTGGCATCGGGTGTGTGTCCCTGCCAGGTGTAGATGTCATCACTCACCTGGAAACTCTCCTAACCCTTTACTATTCAACTTTTGTGAAATTTCATCACATGATCATGACCAATTACTAACTCCATTTCTAGCCCCTCTCTCCTCTCTGGGAGATGAGGGCTGGAACTGAAAAGTCCAAGTTCTAATTCTGGCTCTGTCTTTCCCATGACCAGCCCCATCCAGGAGCCACCCAGGACCCACCCAGAGTCACTTTAATACAACAAAAAATGCTTCTAGTGCTCCTGGCACTTAGAAAATTAAAAAGGTTTCAGGAGCTCTGTGCCAGGAATCAGGGACAGAGCAATATGTATTTTCTATTAAATATGTTTTTAAGTATTTTTTAAATCCTCACCCAAGGGCATTTTTTTTCATTGCTTTTAGAGAGAGAGTAAGGGAGTGAGAGAAGGATTGATTAACTGCCTCCCATA
The DNA here is from genome assembly GCA_004027475.1 of Anoura caudifer. Taxonomy (NCBI): domain Eukaryota; kingdom Metazoa; phylum Chordata; class Mammalia; order Chiroptera; family Phyllostomidae; genus Anoura; species Anoura caudifer. The sequence continues at coordinate 78,690 of PVKU01002936.1, read as the reverse complement.
CCCGCTCAGACTGGGGATCAAACCTGCAACCTAGGTAGGTTGCCTGATGAGGAATTGAACCCACAACCCTTCAGCTACGGGACAACACTTCAACCAACTGAGGCACACTGGCCAGGGCACAATATATATTTTCTGTTATCTTGCAGATAACAATTTATAAATACTACAGAGTGAACTGTAACTTTTTTCATTGAGAATATAATTTTGCATGGTTTCAGCTTGCATGGTCATTGTCTATAATCATGCATGGCAAACCAAAGTGAGCACAGCCTGTACTAAAGAAAACAGGGGAGCAGAGTGAGCTAGCAGGACAAGCAGAGTGAAAATACCCCAGCTCCGAGCAGATGGCAGGAATAGGAAAGGCCGTTCACCTCAGCAAGAAAATAACGCCCATGAGACTACCACTGGCCTAGAGGGTGAATGTGCCACTACGGAGTTATGTGGGACACTGTCCCGCAGGAAGGTCCTTCTTAAAAGTCACCGTGTCAAACAGATATCTGCACCCCCACTTTCACTGTAGCATTGTTATATTAATCAAGACAGGAAAACAGCCTAAGTGTTCACCAACAGACACATGGATTAAGAAAACTTGGTACATATGCAATGGAATACTATTTAGCAATATAAGGAAGGAAACCCTGCCATTTGCAACAACATGGATGGACCCTGAGGGCATTATGCTAGGTAAAATAAGTCAGTCACATAAAGGTAAATATCACACACACAATATCACTTATATAGGAAATCTATTAAAAAAAACATGTAGCAGAAAGAAAGAAGGAACTCCTTACTCTTTGCAACAATATGGATGGAACTTGAGAGCATTATGCTAAGTGAAATGAGCCAGGTGGTGAAACACAAATACCATATGATCTCACCTATAAGAGGAACCTAATCAACAAAATGAACAAGTGAGCAAAACAGAACCAGAGACATGAAAATAAAGAACAAACTGACAGTAACCTGAGGGGAGAGGGGATGGGACAATGGGTGAAAAAGGGGAAGGGTTGTCAAGGAACATGTATAAGGACCCATGGACAAAGAAAAAGAGTGGGAGGTAGGGGGTGGGTAGGGCAGGGGAGAGCGATGGGGGAAAAATGGGGACAACTGTAATTGAACAACAATAAAAATTTTTAAAAAATCTATAAAAAAACAAAAGCAGAAACAAATAAACAAAATACTGAACTCATAGATATAGACATGGAGAATAGATTGTAGTGTCCAGAAGGAGAGGGTTGGGGGTAGGGAGATTGCGTGAAGATGGTCAAAGGGTACAAATTTCCAGTTATGACTTAACTATTATAAGTGCCGGGGATGTAACGTGCAATGTGACGACTGTAGTCAGCACTGCTCTGTGGTGTATATGAAATTTGCTGAGGGAGTAGATATTAAGTTCTCATCACAAGGAAAAAAGCTTTTTCCCCCTTTTCCGTCCGTGTGATATGATGAATATTATGCAAGCGATGCATGTGAGTGAAGTCCCCAGGCAGTGCACCTTAAACTTACACTATGCTGCATGTCAGTTATACCTCCATAAAGCTGAAAGGAAGGCTGTGTTTCCCCATAAGTAGTTCATTTAAATACAATGTGTTCCTTTGAAGCTTTTGCTTATAAGAGTAGGCGTTTCTGGCCCTGGTTGTCTGAGTGTACATTCTTGCCCCCTTTCCTTTGGGAGCCAAGATTGTCTAGGTCAAAAATGCCTGCTGTCTTAGTTGCTATGTCAGAGAGGGTGACAATTCTTTAATTTTAATTTTTCTTTTTTCTTTTTTATTGACTTTACTGGGGTGACACTTGTTAATTAAATTACAGGTTTCAGGTGAGAGGGTGACAATTCTTATTCCAGGTCTTTCGTGTGATGTCATCCTGGCCACTAATCTTCCATTGCAGTGACACAATGAAACCCTCTCAGCCTGATGGGCTCAGGCACACCTTTCCTGGGCTGATAGCCAGGACTGAATTGATGTGCTGGTTTAAAAGCAGAAGGAAAGCACAAAGACATTTTCAAGCCAAGGAATAAACAAGAGAAAGAAAAAAATACAGTTTCCGTCAGTGGCTCTAAGTGAGAATTTTTCCTTTAAAATCCCAATGATACTCTACATGCCATGCAAGTGATTTATGAGGCCAGCAAGGACTGGCTGTGCTTAACAGGGTCATTTGATTTTAATGCCTCAGATGAGACCGCTGCTATTTTTGGCCCAATAAAGGAGTCTGCCTGCAGTGGTACACATGAGCAAATTTAAAAAGGTAAATCATGTCTCCTATATGATCAATTTGGGAGGAAGAGTCCTGAAAAGAAAACTGGACAGATGGTGCAATGTGAGATGCAGTCTGAGACGAAATACAAGGCGTCCCGCATCCCTGATGGAAAGGCACGCAAAAGGCGGAGCCGGCTGTATCTGTAGATGCTCTGCTCCGGCTCCGCCATGTCGTTTGAGAAACTAAAAGACCTGTCTCATTGGGTATAGATTCTTGTGAAGTTCCCGTACTTCCTGCTTTATCTTGACTTCTTAAGAGTCTTTGTGGTCTGCCTTTGAATAGTAGTATGACCTTGAACAAGGTACTTACCATTTCCAGCTTTGGCTTCTTCATCTGTAAAGTGAGAGGATCAAAGGGGCTGTCTAAAATGTCGTGCTGTTGAATGGCTTTGTGATTCTCAGAAGTTATTCATGAGAAACGCTTTTAATTGGAGGAATATTTGTTGTCAATAAACTAATTTTTTTTTTAATTAAAAGCCCAACCTTTTCCCAGAAAGGATTTAAGGTAACTTGCCATCACTTTATTCCTCTGGCGTGCACATATGAGGAAGCTTTTTATCCCCAGCCCTGCACCCTTCAACCAACTGTGGCATGGTCTGTGGTTTCAAAGATTTTCAAGAGTATTTCATATTGCTTCCTAGATTAGTTAGTTGTCAGCAAAGATTAGCACACGACTGCAGGCAATTGAGATTTACTCATAGAAAGAAACTATATTAAAAGTACAACATCGTTCATGTAATAGCTAGTTAGAAATGCAATCAAATAATTTGGAACAAAATATGAAGAAACAAAAAACCCTTAAATAAACTACTAGCATATTCATTTTAATAGCTATCCATCACGCCTATTGACCTTTTGTTTTTATCTCAGTTGTAGACAAAACAAAAAAAACAAGCTTTGACTCACCATAAATATTTTCTTAGAATCCAAGTCAATTGGTTTTATTTATAGCTCACAACTGGCTCAAACTCTTAGATGCTTCAGGAAAACTTGACATTAAAAGCTCATCCAGGGCTTCCAAGTTATAGAATAATGACAGGCTGTCTAAGTCCTAATTTTCTATGCTTCTTCCAAAAAGCTTGTGATCAACAAGAAGAATAAATAATCTATATAGTTCAAGCCTACAGCATAACCAGGATACAGAAGTTAGTACAATTCTCTTCAGTTTATCTGTAGTGAAGATATAAAAATAGCAGAGCCAACTCATGAGCTATGCCAGAGTGGAGGGTCAGGCTGATACTGGTGGTGGAGGAATGAAGGTAAGACCTCCCCCCATGAGAAGAGGGACCCACGGTGAGTGGCGAATACTAACACTATACCTGTGCTATCACCACCTTTCACGTGAGTACTTTCATTATATGCCCCCTGAGGTCATGAAATAAAAGGTACTCAACATCACCTAGGTGGCATCCTTGCCATAAATGTTTGACCTCAACTGGATTCCAGAGCCAGAAGAATCAGAATGTGGGATATTCTTTAGAACAACTGACTAGGAAAATTCAATGTTATGAAGAACCAAGGGAAGTGGATATAGTTTAAGACAGAAAGGATAGTGATAATGATATATAATAACAAAATACTGTGTGTGGATCTTGACTGGATTCTGGGTGGGTACACAGCTACAAAAGCCACTGATGGAAGGTGAGGGAAATTTTAGTACAACTGTGTGTTATGTGATGTTATTGAATCAGTGGGGTGTTTTTTTAGATGTGGCAGTGGTGATGTGGTTTTGTAGGAGAATGCCCTTGTTCATGAGAGATGCAAACTGGAGAACTTAGAGGTGAATTGCCATGAATTCTGGCGTCTTGTTTGAGATGGTTTATGAAAAGGGATGCATGTATACACAGTGAATGATGGCGTGGATGTGACAAAACTCTAACAGTTGTTTCAACCTTTCTGTGGGTTTAGAATTTTTCAAAAGAAAATGGCAGACATCTTTCCTGAAGCCCTTGAGATAGTTAGCTGCCTATGGCAAACTTGCTGGTAACACTGCCCTGGTGCCCACATATTTTTACTCTCCCCACAGCGAGCAGAGAGGAGAAGGACAGGAGGGAAGCTCATGCCACCCGCAAGCTCCCAGTTTGCATCATGCAACTGTTATGCCTGTTGGAGTTTCCCCTACACGGTGTGTCTGAATGTGTGGCTGGTGAACCACTTGCGAGCCTGCACGATGCAGGCCTGCCCCAGCTCTGCTAGAACTCTGGAGGTGGGCCCAAGCCAAAACCTTAGCAAGCTCCCTGTGAGTCTTCGCACACTCCAGTTTGAGAAGCCTTGTGCTAGCATCTGACTCCACACTTAGCACCACCAACCCCACCCCTGACATTTAGTGTGGGGATTAATTAGAATTGTAAATTGTTTTTAGCAAGCTACACTAGAATTTAAAAAATTAGACATTCAGGGAAAGAACAATATGGCAGCACATCCAGAGGGGTGATACTCCTTGCCAAGGGTTCCCAGCTTTGGTGCATCACCAGGCTCAGACGTCATTCTGCACTTCCTGTGTAGAATTGCCTTCCACCCACTACTGTCCCACCAGCTTCATCATATGACCTCTGACACAGACCTCTATCTCCAGTGCATTTAACTTCTAAAAGAACCACAACTTCTTTCTCTCCCCTTCCACTACCCACTCTCGTTTCCCCACATGATTATTCACAACATTGATTGTCATGTTTAAATAGGACAGCAGCTTTCAGACTGATTTCCTTACACTGGGTTAAGATTTTTATATCAACTAGATAGATGACATATTAACTTAGTACCATCCACTGCAATCAACAAAACTAGTGCCCTGTGGAAATGAGGTATGGTTGTTAAGATTTGATGGGGAGGGTGTGTAGGATGGGGAGGGTGGGCAGCACGGACAGGCAGAAAGAGCAGACTGGCAGCGTCGAATTATGCCTGAGCCTGGTGGTACACCCAAAAGTGGAGAACCCTCCTTGGCTGGGGCCATGAGAGGACCCAGAGTGGTAGGAGTGCTGAGAGAGAGGAGGGGGTGCCAAGTGTGGGCCAGGTGGCTGTGGGAAAACAATTTTGCATACAGAATTTTGGGAGGAAATTTTAAAAGCCTTTCTTCCAGTTCAGGAATGGCTCCTGGAAAAAAGGAAAGTTTTAAATATTCTATTTACTAGTAGCTGGGGCCCTATGGACAAGCTCTGGTCAGGGACCTAGGTTGTGGGTACTAAAATGTCATCCTTAAGTCATGTGCACTGCAGCTCCTTCATGCAGTGGCTCTTTAGCCATTGCCAAAGCACCACTCCCCAGCCCGATCGGGAATGACATCTGAATGAAGAGCTCATCAAAGGTGCGATGCCGTTTCTGTAATCTCTGCTGTTCACTTGTGACAAGTGAAGAAACCCAGGGTGGGGTGTAAGTGACATCAGTGGGTACTGGGTTTCTTTGGGGAGCGATGAAAATGTTCTACCATCGATTGTGGCGACACCTGTGCACTCTGCGAACACACTGAAAACTATGTGGCCACACCTGCTGAACGGGTGAATTGTGTGATATGTGTATTGTATCTCAATGAAGCTGTAACATATATATTTAAAGTCACAAAAAAACATATCTAAGGGGCACAAAGAAGAGAAGAGGGTGAGGCCTTCCTGGAAATTATAATCTGATTCTGTGGCAAACGTTGATAACTGGACACCAGCAAAGCCAAAGGCAAATTGCAGGAAATTTCCCGTTATCCAAGTTGGGAGGGGAGTAATTATGAAACTTTTCAAGAAGCCTAGATAAAAAATGATAAAAAAAATGAAAGGCGGCTTTTTTTGCATCACCTGCCCATTACTTCTGTGTTTTTTAAATAGGTAAAGTAACTAGAGGGAATATACAGAGGAGGCAAGAGTGTGGGCTATGTTTCAGTACAAATTTCATATATTACTTTTTTTAAGTATACAGCATATCTCAAGAGCTGACACTGAGATGATGCAGGCAGGCAGATGAGTGGGATTGTTCATGTACTGTTGTTATGATAATCGAATTTCAGAAACACAAATTCATAGACAACTGTGACTATTAGCCTGTGTCTCCTCTGACACTTAATGTTTCAGGGGCCTCAAAACCCTCTGCTTCAATTTGTTTGTGCTTGTAGGGCTTAGGGAGAGTAGTCTTTTCTTTAACAGCATCACCCAGCCCCTTAGGTCTTGGGGGGATGAGAAGGGGGTCGAAGAACAAAATGTGACTCTCAAGTAAGGAGCCTTGCAGCCTTGCAAGCCTTGGAGAGTAGAACCATGGGGGCTATCTGGAGCATAAGGGTTAGTCTCCTTATTTGTACAGTGGGCATAATAATAGGGCCTACCTCACAGGGTTATTGTAAGGATCACATGAGATGAGACTTACAATGCACACAAGTTAGTTCTTGCGCATGGTATGCTTTCAGTGTCAGAATAAGTGTTATTGTTAGGATTTGTGTTGTTCTCAGTAATGCAGAGGTGCATATCCTGGGGTTTGTGCAATTCAGAAAATCTCCTGTCTGGCAGTTAGTGGTATCCCTAGATTTCTTGATAACACTTGCAACCAAGAAAATGTAGTTATTGACCTGTTGAGTGCTTGTTGTATAATAGGCCCTCAGGTGTGTGTTTTATTTAGTGTATGTCTAACTGCAAAATGACCCTGTGAGTAAACAGAACCCCATTTGACACATTAGGGAACAAGCTCAAAAAGTTAAAACTCATCGCTGTCGCTCCTCCGACACTCTTCAGACATATTCTGTACCTTCTGTCGTCATTCTGGTCCATGGGTTTGGCACTTTCCCTATGTCGTTACCTATCCAAAGCCCACTCTCTCTTGCAATACCAACTTTTCTGGAAAGCATTTCCTGAACTTCTCAGTCATCATCATAATCAATAACCACACACACATCAATCCCTTGTCTGTAAGTTTTTGGAGGGCAGAGTACAGGGTGATGTGCATAGTGTTTGAGAGCAGGCAGAGTGGGCTTGAACAAGTTACTGAAATTGTTTGAGTCTTGGTTTCTCCATTTGTAAAAAGCGAGTGGTGATATGTAACTTACAGTAAATTGTGAAAAGGGTTAAACAACATAACAGGTGGAAAGTTCTTAGTTTGGCCTATGGCACGTAGCATGTATTCAATAAGCATTAGTTCCCTTCCCTCTATGTTTATATCATAGTGACCCTTAGCTGAGTTCTTTTTACCTTATTCTGCTACTACATTAGAGAAAATTAGCAAATTAGAAGGAAATTGGTAACATCTTCCCTTACATGCATTCATTTAGCATCTGGGCATCTACCATGTTCAAGGAACTCTGCAAGATGCTGGGGATCTGAGAGTGGCCAAGACAGAGGCTTCTCCATCTCTGTCTCCAAATTAATGACAGGTCTTCCATCTCATGTGACTTACAGAAATTAGCTGTAATAGTTCAAAGCATAAGTATCAAGAACAATCATCTTTTTTCTTTCCCCACCTATTGGTGGCAAGGAGATTCTCTTAAGATCAGACAGCTGTTCCCTGGTGAAAGCCAGCAAAGAAACCTAGCACAGGTGGCCAAAAAGCTTCCCTTCCCATTTTCTTCATTCTATGAGGGTGCAGGCAAATTTCTAGAACCTGGCAGATCCAAGAGCTGTGTGAATTTTTCCCACAGCAGTGATGAAGAGAAAATGTCCTCTCTTGCTCACATTCTTTACAAAATGAATGAATGGTTTCACTTACATTTTAAGAATAAACATTGACCCTCTATACTGAAATGTCTTTTTATGGTGAAGTCATAAAGACAGCAAAGACTTCTGAGTGTGAGCCCTGGTCTCTCAGCGGGGAAACCTGGAAACCGTAAACAGGCTGCATCCTGCATGGCTGCTGTGGAACATTACTATGCCGGCCCATTGGCATGGCAACCGTTCAAGGGGAGTCAGAAGCCTCTAGGGATGAAGAAATGTTCCTAACCTCTATCTGCAGAGCCAAATGGATTCCAGGAATAACACACTTAAATTTCAACTGGAACCATTTATTCTCTCAGCGAGCCTAGATGATTGTGAATGCCAGGCTTTCAGAACTTTTAAGTCATCCTAGCCTTTTCTCTACACAACAAGAAGTCTTCCTGGCTCTACCATCAAAGCATGTCCAGAATCCAATCATCCCTCACCTCCTCCCCGGTTCTCACTGTCCAAGCCACTGTCATCTCCTGCTTGAGTTACTGTCAGAGCCTCTTGTCCTTGTCCTCATGCAGAATAAAAGGGATCAGAATATTCCACTCCAAAATATGCCACTTTGGCTGAAGGAGTATTTTGAGCTGAAGACATCTGAGGTTCAACAGATTCTGAAACATGCCTTTCTGGAGCCCTTCCCTGATTAAAAGCAGACACTGGAGAAATGAGGACTGCCCTGAATTCCCTCCCCTGGGGGAGCTTTATGGCCACGAAGAAGACAGAAAGTTGGCACCCAGGTCAACCTGCAAGAATGAATGTTAAGATAGCCCTTTTCTTTCATTTTCTTCAGTTTCCACCATATACTTACCTCCCTGCACTTTGTAGTCCCTGGAGGCCTAAAATCCCTTTTCCTTTGTCTTTTCATGTCTCGATTGATTGCTATTTGCTAAATAAAATGGCACATAAGCTCTCAGGCCTATTATTTCTTTGAGTCTTCACTTCTTTCCTAGGAAGCCTCCCCTCATCACATAAAAATTAATATCAAGTAAAACTTACGTGCTTTTTCTCCTGTTAATGTCTCTTTTTAGTATGATTTGTAAGGCCCCTGCCACTGAACCAAAAGAGGGTAGAGGAAAAGCATTTTTCCTTTCCTTCCCAGGCCTTTCTCTATCCAGAGTGCTCCTTCAAAACTTAATTCGGATCATGTCACTCTGCTCATCAACACTCTGCAGTAACTCTCCATTTAGAGTAAAATCAAAGTTCTTAGGAGAGTCCATGGGCCCCATGGGATGGGGTGACCATGACCAACCTGGCCATACTGTTACCCTTTAGCTGCACTGAACTCTGTGCTGCTTTTCAAACAGGCCTTTCCATGGAAGCTTCCCACTGCCTGCTTGAAATGTTCTTCCTGCAGAGGTCTCCATGGTGCACCACCTCAGCCCCTTCAAGTCTCAGGTGTCACCTACCCAGTGGGTCCACCCTGTTCATCCTAAAACTGCCTCTCACTTTTCCAGCACTCCCAACACCCTTCCCTGCTTTTTCTATCAGAATTTATCACCTTCTGATACAATATCACATGTACTTACATGTTTTGCTTATTGTCTATCTTCTCCCACTGGAATATAAACTCTACCAAGGCAGGGATTTTGCCTTGTTTTCCTCTGCCATATGCCCAGTACCTTGAAAAGCACCTGTTATGTGGTTAGGAGTTCAGAACATATTCGTTGAATGAGCACGTTGTTTGTTGAGAAGGAGTCCATTGCAGCCCAACATGCAGAATGAGGGAGTGCCAGTCTCTCTCTCCCTGCTCTTCAGAGTGCAGAGTAGTTAGGAATTGCTGGGAGCCCAGCTGGGGGCTCAATCATGCCTTCATGCCTGTTTCTCCGGGATAGGTGATCACTCACTGCTAATTATCCAGTGAAAAGGCAGCTGAATTATTATATTGCTTGTGAAGTGCAGCAATTTTCTTTTTCTTTTTTTAAATTATATTTTATTGATTATGCTATTATAGTTGTCCCATTTCTCCCCATCATTCCTCTCCATCCTGCACACCCCCTTCCACCCACATTCCCCCCCTTTAGTTCCTGTCCATGTGTCATAAGTTCTTTAGCTTCTACATTTCCCACACTATTCTTGCCCTCCCCCTGTCTATTTTCGACCCACCATCTATGCTACTTAATCTCTGTACCTTTTTCCCCTCTCTCCTCCCCCCACTCCCCTGTTGCTAACCCTCCATGTGATCTCCATTTCTGTGGTTCTGCTCCTGTTCTAGTAGTGTTTGCTTAGTTGGCTTTTGTTTTAGGTGTGGTTGTTAATATCTGTGAGTTTGCTCTCTGTTTACTGTTCATATTTTTTATCTTCTTTTTCTTAGATAAGTCCCTTTAACATTTCATATAATAAGGGCTTGGTGACGATGAACTCCTTTAACTTGACCTTATCTGAGAAGCACTTTATCTTCCCTTCCATTCTAAATGACAGCTTTGCTGGATAGAGCAATCTTGGATGTAGGTCCTTGACTTTCATGACTTGGAATACTTCTTTCCAGCCCCTTCTTGCCTATAAGGTCTTTTTTGAGAAATCAGCTGACAGTCTGATGGGAACTCCTTTTTAGGTGACTGTGCCCTTATCCCTTGCTGCTTCTAGAATTCTCTCCTTCATTTTAATCTTGGCTAATGTAATAATGATATGCCTTGGTGTGTTCCTCCTTGGGTCCACCTTCTTTGGGACTCGCTAAGCTTCCTGGACTTCTTGGAAGTCTATTTCCTTTGCCAGATTGGGGAAGTTCTCCTTTATTCTTTGTTCAAATAAGTTTTCCACTTGTTGCTCTTCCTCTTCCCCTGCCGATACTCCTATAATTCAGATGTTGGGATGTTTAAAGATGTCCTGGAGGTTCCTAAGCCTCTCCTCATTTTTTTGAATTCTTGTTTCTTCCTTCTTTTCTGTTTGGTTGGTTGTTTCTTCCTTCTGGTCAACTCCATTGATTTGAGTTCCAGTTTTCCTCCCATCACAATTGGTTCCCTGTGCATTTTCCTTCATTTCACTTATTGTAACCTTCACTTGTTCATCTAATTGGCAACCAAAATCAACCAATTCTGTGAGCATCCTGATCCCCAGTGCTTTGAACTGTGCATCTGATAGGTTGGCTATCTCTTGGTGGCTTAGATGAATTGGTTCTGGGGCTTTGATCTGTTCTCCCATTTGAGCCTTTTTTTTTTTTTTTTTTTTTTTTTTTTTTTTTTTTTTGGTCTGGTCGCAGCTGTTACATAGTGAGGGGCAGAGCTTTAGGCATTCCCCAGGGCCAGGCAACCCAGTTGCTTGGTTGTGATGCTGACTGTGGGGGCAGGGTCTTGGTGTTTTTAGGTTTTATTTCCAAGCACTGGGGCCCTGGGTTGCAAGTTCTGTCCTGTTCCGAGTTTTCGTGTGGATTATCTGTGAACGAATGTGGGACTTCCTGGTCAGCCAGCTGCCACCTGTGCACCTGGTCCGCCAACCTCCACTTCCTCCTGCCGTGACTCTGCCCCTCTTACCAGTCTGGGTGAATGGATGAATGGTTGTTGGACCTCCATATAGTTCACTTTTTCTCTCAGTTCTGGTTGTTTTCTTGTTTCTAAATCCTTGTTGTCCTTAATTTTGGTTGTGAGAGAAGGCACAGTGTGTCCACCTATGCCTCCATCTTGGCCAGAAGTCCAGCAATTTTCTTAAAACTGATTAAGGTGAGTAGTGAAGGGGATGAACCTTACAACGTCTCAGACCTCTGTCTTACAGTCTTCAGTTTGCAGGTAGGAGGAAAAGCAAGCTCCAAAAGTCTCTTTTTGAAATCCTCCTCCTCATTCCTCTTTCAATTTTTTTTAACTCTTTAATGTTCTGGCCAACTGCTGAGAAAAAAATAGGAAGTTAAACAAGCAAAAATAAGAGATCAGTTTTAGTTATTCTGATGACATTGGAACTACTTTGTACTTATTCTAACACCAAAATTGGCTAAACACCTAGAAACTTCAGCTTCAGAGTACTGTCTTTGGTATCATACAGTTTTTTAGGTGACCAGAGAGGAAGGAAACAAAAAAAAATGAGTCCAGGTTGTATGCCTTAAGTCTGCAAGGATTCAGGCTAGGAGTTGGATATATCTCTTTTTAGTCCAATTAGCAGCTACAATACAAACTAAATTTAGGAGGAAGAGAAGGCTCTGAGGAGAATTGCCCAATTTAGTCTAGACTGCTAATCATACAGAGCATATTTTACTAATGGGATCGTTAAAACCTTGTATTATGTCTGACCCTAAAGCAAAGCGGAAGCTCATTTCAGTCTAGAGAGCAGAACTGACTATTTTGAGAGAGTGAACTCTTGAGGGCGGGTAGCGGTGGAGCCCCCCTTTCACACCCCCTGAGATGGCAACCTGGGCAGGGTGGCTGGTGCGTGGTTAGTCAATAGCATGAGCTCAGGTAAGTAACTGTTTTTTTAAGGGGAAAAATGAGAGCAGAAATATACTGACAGAGAAACCCAGGGGTTCGATCTAGATACACCAAAACTTTTACTTTCCACAGCTGACTTGCTAGGGCTGAGCTAGAATTTGAGGAAATAGATACCTTCCCACCCCCAAGGAAAACAGAGAAAAAAGAAGCCAGCCATTTTGACATGGCCAGGTAAGACCTCGCATATTCTGGGGCTTTGGCTTCTACATGTTTTATGTTGAATTTTGAGCTTTATTAGTGAGAATAACTGAAATAATAAGCAAAATTTATTTATTGCTTGCTAAGGGCCAGAAACTAAGTTAAACATCTTTCTCAGCCCTCAAAATAATTCATGTAACAGGTAATACTCTCATTATAGAGGTGAGAGAACTAAGGCTTAGAGAAGATAAATTACTTGCCTGAGGTGATGCAGCCGAACTTGGCTTGAGCTCAGATCCATTTAACTCCAAACTCGATGCTTTTAAACATCACATCGTGTTGCCCTGACTTCTAAACTTAGCAGATCCACCCCTTTGTAGAAAATATTTTAATGTTACTTTATAATTCTAAAACCAATTTCATAGATATTATTGACTACTCCGTAATTTTGAAAAACATTCAATATTTTAAGTATAAGAAGTAGAAATAATACATATTGAAATATATAAATAAGCCAGCATGAACACATCAGAAGATACAGTAATGTCATCAGATGCTTGCATGCATGTGGAGAGTCATTATGAATGCAAATATCATTAGCAGTGTTACCATGGGTGACATGAATTTTTAAAATAAAAAACAATTTTTGGTAAGACAGCAAAGCAAAGTGCAACCTCCCCTCCATTTATACAATAGTAACATTCTTGGGAAATTTAAATGAAAGTCCAGCCCCATACCCTATTTTTTTTAATATATGTAAGGCATATTTTGGCTGCATAGGCTCAAAAATGATAAACTTAAATGTTAGCTGAGACTTTTGAATGTCAAGAGATGCAGGACTCCTACTTACTAAATTCCAGTAGAGTGTTCCAATTATTTTAATAGATAAAAACAAAAAACTCCCCAAACACACTACCACACTACCAAAACAAATTTTCAAAACACTCCCTAGGGGCAGTACAGTTCCCTTTAAGAACTATTGGCAGCTTTAGACCAATTTTAAGAGTTTAGGCTGCTTAAGAAGACAAAAATTTCTGTCATCCAGAGCTCTGTAAAAATACACCAGTGGAGTGTATAGATGTCATGTTTGTAAAGTAGAACATCTGAAACATAGAATGTTATTAACCAATGTTAGTTTCCCCAACAAATTGAATAAAAAATACATCATAGGATTTCTTGAATTACTCCTTAGGTGTGAATATTCCCTCTTCCCTCACATCCATCAAGATGAGGCAGACCAAGCCAGCACACTCATGTTCTCCTGAAACTGAGGTCAGACATCCACTGAACACTGCCTCGAACACACACATACACAATTATGACCATTTGATTAGCTAAGTTAAGGTATATTCACCTCCAATGCAGTTACCAGGTATAAGTTACACAGACTCCAGGATCATTGGTTATCTATCGTAAATGTCTACATTTACTGCAGCCCATCGATTGGTGTAGAAATTCACTTTTTAAAAAGCTGAAACAGATGGATAAATAGAAGAGATCCCTATGACTTTGTGTAATGACAGCCTAGTCAGAGGAGCACAGTGGTTTTCATTCACTCTTTTGTTCTTGGATACCATAAAAGACTTAGCTACTGCTCACCAAACGTTTCATGTGATTCACTAACATCTTTCAGCCTCTATTCAGTTAAAGTTGGGATTTGTGACAAATTTGCCTAGGGTGGGGAGCAGAAGGGATGTACGTCACTTCCAGCATAAATACTTAACAGCTGGCACGAGCACCTTCATGCTCTCGCTTCCTCTGCCACAGCAGACTACAGAGCCAGGTTTGCTAGGTGGTGCAGCTAGCAGACGAGGACGCCTCCACCCCTGCGTGACTACATGGAGCAGGGCCCCCAACACACTCTGCACGCACATGCAGCAGGAGCAAAAGTAAAGCCAAACAAAAGCAAAGCTCCCTTTGCTTTTGGGACCTCTCTTTTTAACTGCCGGGCCCGGTCTATTTTAGTCTGCCTGATATATGTACATTTTCAACCATTAGATTGACTTAGAAGGAGCTAGTATCCCGGACTCTTCTCTCCTTCACTGACACGTCCACTGCCATTGAGCCATATTCTATGGAGGAATATAATTGCCAATAATCTGATTATTAGAAATAATCTTAAAGAAATATGTTTTATATTTATGGGCTGATTCCTTTCTTGGTTTTACAAAGCCTCTTAATTCAAGTCATTTCTTATTAACTTATAATGAAGGTGGTAGGTAGAATAGTATGTTAAGAAGTAAGTTATTATTAATGTATAATAGACTGTCCTGAGAAATTTTCCAATAAGATTTTATGACATACTCAATAATTTACCCTATGGCAAAATTATTCAAGTCTTTTTTTACTCAAAATCTCTTTAAATGATTTTAAAAATCACTTTTAGTTAGGTAAGCTAGAGAATATGTCATAAACAAAATCATGTGTATAATTGTTATTATATAAAATTTTATTTATTTCCTTTTGGAGGTTGTTTCTTCTCTGATAATTAAAATAGTGTGACCCAATGGAAAGAATCTGAGCTTTGGAGTCTGAGTTAAATAGAGTAGGAAGTAAAGGAATTAATTTCCTTATATACCGGAAAAGTCAATAAGTTCTCTGAGTTGAGGGGTGTCTGCATTTAGACACTTCGAAGATGTCATTAAGACCATTCTCTCTTCATCTCTCATCTCTGCTTTCCACAGTGTTGACTCCATTCTTAGCAGCCTCTCTCCTTTCAGCAGCAAGAGGTCGCCAGTCATTATAGGCATCTGCCTTCAAAATCCCAGTGCAGCAAAAGAAAGTCCCTCTTGTTTTCTCCAGGAAAAGCCGAGCATGTTCTCTGGTGGGCTACGGTTCTGTCACATGACACTTGTAGCCACTGTGCCAAGAAGGACATGATGACCTGATCAGTGGTTCCCTGGGTCCCACACCAACCTGGGAGCGGCAGAGTCAACCCAGCTGAACCCAAGGAGGGGGAAGAACACTGGGCAGGCAAAACCCATGCGTCCCCACTATTCATTCAGACACATGGGTTTAAAATTGCTGAAGATCTTACCTTGTGTGAGTCATTCATTCTTTCTGAGCCTGAGTCTTTTCATTTGTAAAATGGTGTAAATGGCAGAGAATACCAGCCATCCAGGATTCCTGTGACGATGTTATGAGTAAAACACCTTATTCATTGTGGACTGCACAAAGTACCCAGTGAAAGGCAGTCTGGATTCAGTTCACTTCGTATTAAATAACTACGTGAAACACTGCGCTGTTGTAGAAAACCTCGAGGGCACGGCTTTCTCTGCGCACTCCACTTACAGAGGGAATCTCCTTGCCGGGTGCGGTAAGAAAAAGTGCTGCATGTCATTAGCATTACTAACACGCACACCTGCCTTAGCTGCATCAGCGCAGCTGTGTTTATTATCCTACTTCACCAACCTTTCCACAGTCACTTCTCATTATCGAGAGGTGGAGAGTGAAGTTTTATTTGATTATAAATGTACCCCCTGTAATTTCCTCGTGAACAAATGAACGTACCATTAGCCCTATGCAGCCTTCATTGCCATTCTTTTTCTGGCTCCAGGGCCCCCACTTTCACTCCAGCAGCTAGGAGGGCCTGTGAGAGGCAGCCGATGTTTCCCTCTCACGTGGGTGTTTCTCTCTCTCTCTTTCTCCCTCCCTTCCGCTCTCTCTAAAAAGACATAAATACAATCCTTTCAAAAATTTTTAAAAATAATGAGTTAATTTTTTAAAACTCAAGAGTAATCTCTTGAGTTTTAAAAATAGTACTTTTCCTCAATAGTACTAATGAGGAAATAGCCTTTCCTCATTAATCTTTGTAGTATAGATTAGTGTTTCTTCTGAAACTTCACATTTAGCCAATACAAGTGACATTTAACATCCACCTAACAGCCACTCACTTTTAGGAATTCATTTTTGTCTTGTCCTACTGATGGCCTGAGGCCACTGATCTGGACAAAAAGGATATAGGACACTTGCATTAAAAAAAATAAGATTAATATGAATATTAATTTTTTTTGTTTACAAGCATTATTTACCCCAGTAAATAATATATGCAGCTTATGTTAAATTGTTAAATTCTTGACTTTATATACTTACCATAAAAATCGATAACTTATGTGTTCTATTTTATTAAACTTGAACATATGAATTATATGAGTTTAAAGCAGCAATTTTCAACCAGTGTGCCACAAGAATTTTTAAAACATGCAATACTTGACTATTTAGTTAGGGGCATGGACCTCTTTTCCCTTAGATTGTCAAATTAAAAAAAGACAACAGCCAACACCACAATAGCCCTCTGGTGTGAATAAATCAAAATCACACCTATGTTTGCCATACCAGCAAAATATATATTTTTTAATGTGCTGCAGAATTTTAGTAATTAGGTTATGTGTTCCATTAGATAAAAGAGGTTGAAAATCCCTGGTTTAAAGCAACATTTCCAAGGACAGAAAGAAGTTTGATCATAACAAATGAATGTTCATTCTAGAAAGAAATTGCACTCTATTGTTAGCAGCATCGTGTTTCTGTTTAATCACCACTAACAGGTCAATTTTTATAAATCCCTTCAGCTGCTTTCATGACAATTTGAATGTCCCATTTTTATACTGTTTCCAATCTATCTCACTATCCCCAGTACCTAGTGAGATAACTTATGCATTTTAACAGCCAAATTAATATTTGGGACACTGAACTTAATTTGACAAAGATGAACTTACAAGTGATACAGGAAAGGTCTAAAGATCCTTTAGGTATTTATTTGTCCTAGTAATAGCAGTTTTATTGATTTCCTGGAAAAGTCATTTTATAATTGAAAGGACACTTTTACTGATGAATCATTTGAAACTTCTCTGTCTTTCATTTAATCCAATTAATCCTTTGGAAAGCTTTTTCATTGTGATTCTCACCTGGGGATATGTTTATTGATTTGAGAGAGAGAGCGAGACATGCATCAGCGTGAGAAGGAAAGTTCAGTTGCCTTCTGTAGACGCCCTGGGAAGGGACCTGGGAGGGGACCAGACCCACGACTTTCAGCTTTCGGTGTATGGGATGACACTCTAATCAACTGGTGGCCAGGGCGAAAAACGATGAAAGCTTTTAAGTGGACTTTTATTGTACTAAGATCTTGTAGGTGAAAAAAAATGTTATTTGATCTTGTTCTTAAAATAAAAATAAATATAAAATTATTGAAATTATTAATATCCTGCTGTATCTTATTAAACCTCTCGGATTATTTCTAATCCTCATTCTTCAAGGCAGGTCTCAACAATCTCATTGAGCAGAACAGGGAGCCAAGGTTAAAATGATTTATTCCCTACTATCTCGCAGCTGTGGCAACGCCAGGCTGAGAGACTGAAGCTCACTAAGATAGTTTTCCTTTGCCTCCCACTCTCCCTGGTGCCTCATGCCTAACAGCTGCATTAACTCACCGGTGTCAGTGCACTGAAAGATGATTTGCTTTTCTCAGCATGCCTGGTACATCAACAGATGCCTTCTTGGCCTCAAAGCACCAAAGCACCTCCCCAGGTACCTGACTTCCCATGAGTGACAGGTGATAAAAGAACAGAACAGTGTACACTTCAGTGTCACAGGATCCGGTTTCTGACCCACACTGCTTTGTCTTTCATCTGTGCCATCTCAAATATTGCAAAAAATTGAGTTAATGTTGCAGAGTGTTTTCACCATATCATCTGCTAGGATATCCCACAACAATTCCTCTTTATCACCTTTATACCAGCTAAAATATTACAGTCCTCTGCTGGGAAATACCACCTGCCCTCAGGAGGCAAAGGCAGGAGGTTATTGGCTATTGCAGGACCATTGCTATGGGCTGAATATTGGTGTCCCTCCCAAGTTCTTAGGTTGAAGCCCTAATCCCCACCATGATGGTATTTAGAAGTGGGGCTTTGAGAGGTAATTGGGTTTGGATGAGATCGTGGGAGGGGAATCCCTATGATGGGTTCGGCACCTGTATAAGGGAATGAAGAGGCCAGAGTGCTCTCTGTCCGTCATGTGAGGACATGAGATTCTGCTGGGGTGACCTCTATAAACATTGTTCCTGGTTTTCAGACTACTATATTCCCCCACCAAAACAGTCCTTCGCTATCAAAATTAAATAACTGAGAGTGTTCCATGGCATGAGACATAAGACTTAAAAAGAAGACAGCTCTGTCTTTTCCAAAGGACAATAGTTGGGGGGAAGCTCAAAAGCTTTTGAAATGTTCAGATCCATGGTGTTTGATCCAGATTACATCCAGGAAATACAAAAAATTTTAAAGTGTCCCGTATAATTTTAATTCAGCCATCCCAAAACAGGTGATCAGGAGCACTTGCGCGTCTGTGTGTGTTTGTGGGGTTCGGGTGGTGGTGTTTCTTCCCTTACCACTCCCCCCAGTCCTCGCCTAGGTAAGCAGTGTTACCAGTTTGGCACAAACACCTCTACACTTCACAGCATGTTCACATAAGTGAATAAACAAAGAAATTTGGGATTATTTAATAATATTTTAATAAAATAATATTATAAATCAGTCTGTAACTTTTTCTTAATATTATCTCAGGGACTTATCTTTGGTATATATACTCACACACATAGTTTTCTCCACCTCAGTATTCTCGATATTCTCAGATCATTATTCGTTTGGGATGGCCATTTTGTCCACTGTGAGATGTTTAGTGAAATTCATAGCCCCTACCCACTGGATGCAGGTGGCCTTCAGCCCCCAGTTGTGACAATGAAAAATGTCTCCAGACACTGCAAGATGTCCCCTGGGGCATGTAATCACTCTTGGCTGAGAACCACTGATGTAATTTATTCAACCATTTCCTGTGAATGGGGATTCAGATTTTCTGTTGTTGTTGTCATCCCAGTCTGCAATGAAAATCTCCATATATGTATTTGTAAACAACACTGCTTGTTTTCCTATAGGGTCTGATTTGGCCAAATGAGGGACGTTGATAAGCATTATTGGGTTACTTGCCTAAGAGCACGCACCCGCCAGTGTCTGAAAGTGCCCCTCTGCTCTCAGCAGCACCAGATAGTAACCATTTTTTCCTGCTTGCTGTACACATGCATTAATAAAAATGGTGTCCCAATGTTGCTTTGATTTTCAATTTTCCTGACCATTTGTGAGCATGTTGTTATTTATTGGTCATTTGCTTTCCATGTTCCATGAAACCTATCGTGTCCTTTGCCTATTTATTATCTGTGTTTTTTATTTTTACCAATTTGTCAGTGTTTTGTTAGGGATATTAATCCTTTTCATAAGTATTGCAAATAATTTCGTTGCTTGGGTTTTTTTTTTTTTTTTGCAGTCAATCATTTATCTTTTGAATTTGTTTCTGATGCTATAATTTCCCCCATTTTTATAAGACTAATCTGTGGGAAAACCTTTCCTTTTCAATACAGGAAAGTACAAAGAGGGAAGTGGCTCACTCGGAGCTGCACGTTCAGTCAAAGGTGGAGCAGAGGGAGGACACAGACCCCCGCTCCGGGCTCCCTTCTTCGCCCAGCGCTGTCTTCAGGGGCTGTTCCCACTCTGCCCTCACCTTCGGCACTGCATCTGTGCCTGTTTACAACAACTAGGAGGATGGATTGGAAAATGCAAGTCAGCAGAGTATAATAAAATATCATAACACAGTAACAGCCCACGTGCCTTGAGCACATAATAATTATTTTTATGTTGCCCTTTTGTAGCCGTCCGAACACCTAAGCGGTGCTTGGGGAGAGATTGCCACCCCCTGGCACGCAGGCGGGTACCCGAGGTAGAGCAGATGGCCGAGGGGCATTCCTGGCTGGGAATTCTGCCAGCGAACATTCGGTGAGGAGGTGCACGGATAGTCTGAGGGAGACAGCCACGAGGCTAATATGCTCTGAGGGCACCGAGCCTTTTCACAACTGCCGGGCTGTTCATTCGTGGCAGAAGGAAGCAGGCTTTTACAAGCTCTGCCTAACACCTGAAGTCTCGTATCACATCCGAAATCCCTTTCCTGTAAAAGAATGAATGTGCGAGGAAAACATTCCCTGAAATATTATCACATCTGCTAAAACTGTGTATTTTTTTTAAAACAAATTATCATCCAAATCTTTATTTCCTGAATGGAGGCACTGAGCCCATTCGTTTCTACGCGCATGGTTTGCCGCTCGGTGTAATACATACCTGCGGCTGGGCACCTAAGGAAATGAGTGTGGTGACCAGGGATTTGTGTGTTCGATAGCACGTTGAGAAAGCAGGAAATCAGATGGCCCATCTCTGCTGCATCACTCCATTAGGCATCTGCGTCGCTTTGGGGAAGCCAGTCAAAGCTCTTATACTTGTTTGTGCCTGACCATTCCAAATGTGTGTGGATGCAAAGTGAATAACAAACATTGGGAAATATTAGCTTAGATAAGACCATTTCAGAAGTTTGTCTGGATGACTAAGGCAGTGATTTTCAACCAGGATGGTGGGATATATATGAAGAAGAAATTTTAAAACTAACATTTCATCCAGGATTCTGGTATATCCTTTTATAAGGCATCCCATCCACCCCCACCCAAGGTACAATCAGGAAAGCCAATTACAGTTGGAAATGATGATGTGCCTCAGGTGAGAGGGCACATGGAAAAAGATTGAGGAGTACTGATCCGAATATGTAAAGAGATTTCTTCCAGTAGAAACCAGCCTGACAAATTAACACACATACACACACTCTACTAAAAGGAGGGTGTAGGTGGTAATGGGCTAGGTGCAGTAAATAGTACAAATGAAAATTTTTTTCTGTGTAGGTTTATCCAACTTCCAGTCAACAAACATTGGTGAGCCTAGCACAGCACTATTTGTGATACAAATAATTATAGAAGGTCCATTAGGAGGTGACTGTGTGCTAAAAAGTCTAAGATGTGATCCCTTCCAGTCTAATGGATGCACTTGAGCAAACAGTGTGACTGTATCCTTCCACTGGAAATACATGGAAATCCTGGCTAAAATAGAACAAATAAAGTATTTTCAATACAGTTGAATCCAAAGTAAATGAAGAGAAATCTCTGGTGAACAAGTGAAGCAGGACCTTAAAGCCAGTGAACAGCTGCCTGGAGGACAGGGTGTTGGGCCTGGACAAATGCCCTGGACATCTGGGGCTGGGGTTGTGGATGGGGCTTCAGAAGTTCATGGGTGCATAAGCATGAACTTGGGCCTGCTGAAGGTATAAAACTGGACCCAAGGCCATTTTCAGAAAGCAAGGACCCTAGAAGCTATCTTCTTCAGTGGCAAGGGGTTGGGGGAGACCTATTCACTGACTCAGAGAAAAGATAAAGAAGTGTGTCTTTATCTAGGGTTTTTGGAGGAGAAAAATGGTCCTATGAGAAATCAAAATATCAAAACATCAAAAGTACCACTAAAAACAAACAAAATCTAGTTCTAGATAGGTAAAACCCTCTTTAGCACTCAGCAGAATCAAATCAAAGCAAAAACTGCTAAATGGAAATATTTTCACAACTGAGAGTAAATGAGACTCGTAAAGGAACAAGGAAAAACAACAGAAAGTGAACTCATAAACTGAAATTACAAACCACATGAACGAATGATGCATTGAAAGGGAGACTCAGCGGAAACAACAGATCCAAGGCAGCAGGCTAGAGGTGGTCGAAGGGCTCACTACGGTGGCTTTGTCTCCTGGGGTCACTGTCCTTCATTGCCTGGTGTCCGTGTCTCAAATATATATTTTGTCTGGAGTTTCTTTTTGTTGTTATTGTTTCAGATGGGAGGGTAAATCCAATTCCTGTTGTACTATACTGTAAGGGGAGGTCCATGGTATTTTTTTAAGGATAGTATTTGTTTATTGAACATTATTTGGACTAATTGTCTTATTGAGCAATGCAGAGATAATCCAGAAACAAGTTGGCAATATGTCTTTATAAAATCATGTTAGTAGAGACACGATGGCATGTCAGTGGGGTCTTTTTATGACACAGATGAAAATTCCTTCTGCTGATCACACTGCAAATCAGGATTTATTTAGCTCTAGCATCTACCGATCAAGGTTCATATACTCATGATCCAGGCCCACTTCTTTTTTTAAAAAAATATATTTTATTGATTATGCTATTCCAGTTGTCCCATTTTTCCTCATTATTCCCCTCCACGCTGCACACCCCCTCCCACCCACATTCCCCCCTTTAGTTCATGTCCATGTGTCATAAGTTCTTTAGCTTCTACCTTTCCCATACTATTTTTGCCCTCCCCCTGTCTATTTTCTACCCACCATCTATGCTACTTATTCTCTGTAACTTTTCCCCCTCTCTCCTCCTCCCACTCCCCTGTTGCTAACCCTCCATGTGATCTCCATTTCTGTGTTTCTGCTCCTGTTCTAGTAGTGTTTGCTTAGTTGGCTTTTGTTTTAGGTGTGGTTGTTAATACCTGTGAGTTTGCTGTCTTTTTACTGTTCATATTTTTTATCTTCTTTTTCTTAGATAAGTCCCTTTAACATTTCATATAATAAGGGCTTGGTGACGATGAACTCCTTGAACTTGACCTTATCTGAGAAGCACTTTATCTTCCCTTCCATTCTAAATGAAAGCTTTGCTGGATAGAGCAATCTTGGATGTGGGTCCTTGACTTTCATGACTTGGAATACCTCTTTCCAGCCCCTTCTTGCCTGTAAGGTCTCTTTTGAGAAATCAGCTGACAGTCTGATGGGAACTCCTTTGTAGGTGACTGTGCCCTTATCCCTTGCTGCTTCTAGAATTCTCTCCTTCATTTTAATATTGGCTAATGTAATAATGATATGCCTTGGTGTGTTCCTCCTTGGGTCCACCTTCTTTGGGACTCGCTAAGCTTCCTGGACTTCTTGGAAGTCTATTTCCTTTGCCAGATTGGGGAAATTCTCCTTTATTATTTGTTCAAATAAGTTTTCCACTTGTTGCCTTCCTCTTCCCCTTCTGGTACCCCTATAATTTGGATGTTGGGACGTTTAAAGATGTCCTGGAGGTTCCTAAGCCTCTCCTCATTTTTTAAAATTCTTGTTTCTTCTTTGTTTTCTGTTTGTTTATTTCTTTCTTCCTTCTGGTCAACTCCATTGATTTGAGTCCCAGTTTTCCTCCCATCTCTATTGGTTCTCTGTGCATTTTTCTTCATTTCACTTATTGTAGCCTTCATTTCTTCATCTAATTTGTGAGCAAAATCAACCAATTCTGTGAGTATCCTAATCCCCAGTGCTTTGAACTGTGCATCTGATAGGTTGGCTATCTCTTGGTGGCTTAGATGAATTGGCTCTGGGGCTTTGATTTATTCTCCAGTTTGAGCCATTTTGGTTTCTGTTTGTTTTTTGGTCTGGTTGCAGCTGTTACGTAGTGAGGGGTGGAGCCTTAGGTGTTCCCCAGGGCGGGGCAGCCCAGTTACTGGGTTGTGACGCTGTATGTGGGGGCAGGGTCTGAGAGGGAACAATGGTGCTTGCTCTGCTCTCTCTTGGATTCCAGTCCCTTCCGCCACTTCGCCTTTTGCCTGGGTTATCTGCCTGCAAATGTGGGACCACGTGGTTAGCCAGAGACCTTGCGCAGCCTCACTGGGTCTGCACAGTTGCCACCCCGTGCCTGGGGTCTGCTAGCTGCCACCTGTGCACCTGGGGTCTGCCAGCCACTGCTGCCTGCATGCCCGGTCCACACCTCTACTTTTTCCTGCTGCAACTCCACCCCTCTTACTGGTCTGGATGAATGGTTGTTGGACTTCATACATTTCAATTTTCTATGAGTTCTGGTTGTTTTCTTGTTTCTAAATCTTTGTTGCCCTTAATTTTGGTTGTGAGAGGAGGCACAGTGTGTCCACCTATGCCTCCATCTTGGCCGGACCCAGGCCCACTTCTAAACATGCAAGCACATTTATCAGCCAACAATTTGTAGGATATGGCATCTGAACACCTAAGTGATTCCAGTGGTGGACCTGGCTGAATGAATTGGTACAGTGCACATCAGGGTTTCTCAGCCCAGCACTATTGACATTTTAGGGTGGATTATTTTTGTTTCAGCTGTGGAAAGAACTGTCCTGTGCACTTTAAAATGTACAGCAGTTTCTTGGCCTCTACCCACTAGCTGCCATCCCCACTCCCATTTGTGACAACCAAAAATGTTTCCAGAAACTGCCAAATGTCCCCCAGGAGACAATATTGCCTCCAGTTGAGAAACAAATTAAATCTGGACCTTCTTATATTTTATTTATTTTGATATTCCCAACACTCAGGAGAATACACCCAATAAATGGCTGTAGAATTGAGAAATGAATGAATGAATGAATGAATAGCATGAATAAATGGATGCCATTGGTCCTTGTTTTATACAACAAGTGTTCTCAGATCTTACTGTTCTTAATAATCACTGATGTTCATGTTAAAATGCAGATTCTCCAACCCCAGTGCCAGAGAGTCATTTACTATACATGACATGGAGCATTTTAGTGATTTCTCAACCAGAAATTGAAAAAGCTGTAAGTCTAACTACAATGCTAAGAAGTATTAGAGGAAAAAATTACACCCATAACAAAGTCTCTAGCCATTTTTATCCACCCTACTCAGGAAGCATATGTAATTTCAGGGACAGGTAAATGAATATTTGGCTCCTCCACAGGTCCAAGAAGAACTTGCTTTAAAAAACATTCAGCTTAACCTACAACAATTGCCCGATACAATGCCAGGTACCCTGTGATGTTTACTTTGGGAGAGAAATCAGAATGTCAGCTTGGAATTCAATCTGGCATCTTTGAACTAGAGCTCTGAGTGGAACCATCAACCAGGGTCTATAATTACAGTAAGTTCTTGAAGTGGGTTCAGTCTCTGCATCGGCCACTTCTTTCAGAATGTGGTTGAATGGAGCCCTTTAGTTCCAGAGGCAAATTCCAACCCAGGTGACCTCAGACCCAGCTTCTGCAGCAATTGTTTCATAAGGTTGCAAATCCAGGGAAATCAGTTTAAAGAAAGGATTTTAATGATCCCCTACTTCTTTTATAAAATTCCTGTAAATACTGAGTAAAAAGGCTTTATTTCTTAATATTTTAAACTGTCAAGAGACCCTACATAGAATAGGATTTTTATATATGTTTGGTTTGGTTTAATACTTTTCCTGTAAAACAGATTGCTTTAGTCAGAGACTTGGTTTCCTTCATTCCTGTAAAGTTCTTTTTGGAAAAGTTTCCATTGTATTTGTCTAAGGAGTAGGAGTTATGTGCCCACCTGTCCAAGAGCTTTGGAGAAAAAGGGGGCTGTGGAGCACCTCACAGACTCACTGGCCACAGGGCATTCAAGCATAATGGGTCAAGGATTCAAAAAGGTAGATGCCATCCGAGAATTATTACCTTAGCAATGAAAGGGACCTGTAGGAGTGGGTACTGCCAATCTGCTCTAACGATGATGTAACACGCATTAAGAAGGGTGTGTTCTCCATACGTACATGGCTCACTGCCATCGTTTTGCGCATTTCTGGGAGGCGCCCTGAGAGTGGTTGGCAGCACTGTTCTGGGCGGCTCTCTCAGAGCAGTTGCGCCCAGACATGCGCCTCCCTCTGGGGTGGAGACAGCCCCTGGAGTTTTTGCTGGCTCTAATCTGGGGCCTATCTGTGGGTGAAATTTAAAATAATAACAACACTTCACAATCAGCATGGTAATATAAATTAACATATAAATCAAACATTTAAATTTTTTTCTTTCATTTTCTAAATCAACTAAATGAAATAAATACAACTGCTCACCAATTGAAATAAGTTGTGCAAAATATGCATCAGATCATTCCAATATTTTTGAAATGATTTGTTGAATTTTAGAAATTGCAGGTGTGCCTTTTGCCTGATCCACTTTCACAGACAAAATGGTGCCTGTGTCTGAGCCACCATTTGGTGAAGGGTTTGCATCAAACTCTTCCAATAACTTCCCCATCAAATCAGTCATCTTTGGCTCCTGCCTCCTGGGCTCTGTTGCAGTTGTTGGGCATACTGTCTGCTTCTTGCGGCCAGGTGCACACCCAATGCCAGTGCTTTCCATGCAGTCCAGACTCAGAGAAACCATCTCAGACCCTGTCAGTGGCAGTGCACCGTCTGCCTTGTCACCAACCCCTCCAACTGATGCAGCCCCAGCAATGCTGGCTGTTTCTAGAGCGGCAGGCAAGCCTTACACTCTCCCCTATGGCCATTGTCACCTTGATCCCTCCACGCCTGCAGGGGCTGCTCGCAGACCCAGTGGCCTGACTTTGCAGCTGGGCAGCACCACTAGGTTCATACTGGCAGTTGCAGTAACTAGGAAACTGCATTTCTCTTTCAAGGTGTTGAATCCTCTCATAGCACCGGCTGATTAAACAGCAATTGCATTCCAAAGTTGTCTAACCTACAGCAAACTGCCTAAGATGTTAACATATTTAATATCTCTATTATTACCTAGGTCATACTGCAACAGGAGACCCATTTGTTAATGGTCAGGGTGATGTTCTACAACAATCAGCTTGAATTAATGAGCGGCCATTAGAAATTATATTATTAATTACATCCCCTGCTTAGTTCAGCTACTGTTAAACTCTTTACAACAGGTGTCGAAGTATTTCAAGAGCTTAGCAACTTACCCAGGGCCTTTCCCACATGTTTAGTTTTCAACCACCCCAAAGCTGACCATCTGCCCTGAACTCCTGAGGTGGTATGTGGGCTCTGTCCTCATAGCCCAGCCTGAGTGAGGTAAAGGTGGTTCGGTCAGCAGTTCATAGGACCCAGACCCGATATGGCGTAATGGGAAATCTCGTAAAGATATTTGCTTCTGTTTTTGAAAGGAGTCTCCTAAAATCTGTCCTTTGGAACGAGATGAAGTACAAGTACATATTATTAAGTGACATAATTAATCATGAACATTCAAATAGCACAGCTATTTTATTATTATTGATTAACTGATACATGGAAGAAAATAATGTGATTTCTCTAGGGCCAGAAACTATGTCTTATTATTTATCCCTCTTTTCACACTGTGTAAGGGACCCAGCACAATAAATGTGCAAACTAAATGTTTGAATGAGTGAATAAACGAATGAATGGCTCTTCTCTAAGTTGGAGGTGGGGGATGAGGTTTGGGGGGAAGTGCTCTATAGTGCAGATAGCATGGGTGTGGGAGCCAGGCAGAGCTTGGCCAGAATCCCAGGTCTAGCACTTACCTGTGATGTAGCCTTGGGCTCATCACTTAACTTCTATGGGCCTCAGTTTCAAAATCCAGAAAAATGAGAAGTGTGGCGATAATAATATTTATATTGCAGAGTAGTCATATAAGTTATCAATAAGGCAATAAGGCTCCAGGTAGACAGCAAGTGGTAAAAATATGAAAACTTTATCACGTTACTGGCCACACATGTCACCCACTGAAAATATTCATCCTAAAGAGCAATCGAGCCTATCTTAGTATAGATAGGAAAAATATTCTCAAAGTACACTGAACTGATAGCAAAAAAAAAAGAGAAGGAAATTAAACAGTCTTAAATTTTTCATAAGTCTTGAATAGCTTGTGAAATGTCTGTGAGAAGATCAAAGCTTCCTGCAAGGCAGCTCAGACACCATCTGCCCTCACCCATTTGTATGAGCAAAGAACTCTGTAACAGCTCGGAGGAATTACATAATCAAATACACACATAGCTGGCTTTATAAGTGCTCAGACAAACACATGAGAAACTTCAGTTAGGTCTCTTCTTTTCCAGAAAAAACAGCAGTACAGATGAGGTACCATACAAAGCTCCATTTCTCAAGGGTGCTCATTTTAGTGTTTTGGATTTGGTATTGGCCTTCTTTTCACAATTGCTTTGCACAGGCCTACACACTCAGGGCCCCAAAGCCATGGGCACACCCTGGAGAAAGACATGGGAATGATGAGGCCCCAGGTCTGTGGCACAAGCATGAGTAGCACAGGTTCCTGCCCTGTCCTTTCCTTCCTGACTGGCCTTCAACAGTGGTGATGAGTTGTTGTCTGTGACATAGCTCAGTCCTAGAGCTGTAGCTCCTGATTCCTCCAGGAGAAGGTGACTCTCCTGGGTCATGCCAGGGGAGCAAGCCGGAAAACCAGAGGTCACCCAATATGCATTCAGTGTATTGCCTCTAGTTGCTTAAGTTTCAGGGTACAAAGTAGAAAACACTGAAATTAGAAATCTTAACTGGTTCAACACCCCCATGTGAGTGGTTAGAAGTATAGCCAGTACCCCTGCCATGTCACATGGATCTGCACCCATTCATCTACAGAGTGTGATGGCAACTGAGAAAGAAAAAACAGGCATCACTGTTTAACTCACCACTACCCAGATTTAACCTGTGTGTTCCCATAAGAATTAATAATAATAATAACAACATCTTTTATAAAAGTGACAGCATAATTAAAAAGTGTGCATGTACTTACAAGTTTATTTACTTATAAGCTGTATGCCTGCTTCTAAAAATAATTAACTCTTTTAACTTTAACTTTTAACAGTAAGACATATAAATACATATACAATAGCATAGTTTAAATTAAAGGTGAAACAAATGAGAGAAAGGAACACAAGAGGTAATTGAATAAATTATTATGAGCGTTAAAATTAACTTCTGAGACTCTTAGCAGCCAATGCAGTAGGGAAAAATAATGGGTTGAAAATCAACTGTTATCTGTTTAAAGGAATCATTCTCATTCTTCCGGTAAAACAGTTTCCTGGCACTGAATTATGAGACAAATTTACCGCATGAAATTTTCTTCAAAGGGTACTGAATAATGCAACAGAAAATGCCTTTGATATTATCAAATAGAAGATGCAGAAATGGTCTTCATGTGCCAAATTAAATATTCACTTGAATAGAAGTACAATATTAAATTCTGTGAAGACATTTTGAATTGTATTTGCAGGCTGGTATAAGAGCATGGGCACAAAGAAAGTAACCCTGGAGAGGAAGAGCAGTTGTGGTTGGGAGATAACGTTTCAAATCCTGGATACTTCTTTTGAAGCAAATGGACTAAATGTGAACACTTGTGCACACTGAGTGTGGAAGCCAAGTCTCCCTTAGCCTCCGGTATTTGACGCTGTTGGACTGGTGTGGCCAGAAAAGCTGAACCCTCACTCACAGCACCGTCACCGTGCAGCATGGACTACTTTGAATGGTCACAGGGATTTTGAACGCTACCTTTCTGGACATGTTTTCAAACTGAGAAATTAGGGATACAGCACAGTTGGAACCTGTCTGCTTCATGAATAGGGAGAGTTGTGGCTGCACAGCTAAGCAAAATAGGCAGTGTTCCATTTATCTCAAGGCACATGGACAAGAACTACCATTGGCCAGCCTGGGGAACAGAGTGCGGGGTCCTGTGAGTCAAGCTGACTGGGGAGAGAGGGGGGAGAGAGCAGGTCTAATCAATAGCCTCTTGAGCTGGTGCCAGGGCCAGGATCCTGCAGGGTTTGGGAAGGAATACAAATAGAGGTCCATGGTCTGAACATCTACATCATTATCAATAAGCTAACTAATGCTAGACAAAATGTACTCCATCTTCCTACCTTCATAATGTGACTTCAGAATGAACTAGAAAACGACATTCAAATTTAGAACCTCAAATTATGTGAGTTCTGCCCCAGTCCTCAGTCAGAAGCCATCTCTTCCCACCTCTAGACTTATCCCTCATACCAAAGGTCCTCATGAACATGTTCTAGCCTGCGTGTCCAGGTTCCTTTTATAACACACTCCCCAGCTAAACAGCCGTGTCTTGTGCCACCCCTCAGCCCTGGAGGTGCACAGAGCAGTGATAGAGTTCAGTCTAGGGAGGAAGGGCCAGGTAGTGGGGCTGCTAGACCCTGAAAACAAGCTCAGGACATCTGGGCAGAGAATTCTGGGATGCCAGGTATTTAGAGATGGGGAGGGACTCCCTGTGGACACACCCCTTTGGTTTGGCCAACTCCTCATCTCATGACGAGCGACACACCCAGACGAGGACCATAGCAGAACCAACCCTCTAGCCTGAGGCTGGGATGAGTGATTAGACACTGATTATAAGGGTGATCTGAATGCAGTACTCCTAACTGACACCTGTCTCCTGACCTCCATTGGATACCAGAGTTGATTTAACTGATGGATCTTATCCTTACCTCAAGTTCGTCCCATATCTGTGCCATTAGTCAAAGAAAACAACATTCACAGGTGGAGGTTTTAGGGCTTTCCCCTCTGAGAGCACCCCAAAATCTAGATGATTTTCCCTGCTCTGCCTTCTCCCCCAGGCAGCTCTTCTGGCTGTGTCTTCCAGCTCTCTCTGCCCATGTTTTCACAGGTTCCTCTGTTCCACCTGTGACTTTGGAGAGGCCTGCAGCAGCCTGGGCAACTCACAGCCATTCGCAGCGGCTCCTGGCTCTGTCCAGGGTGCTGCTCACGTGGTCTGGTTACTCTGGGTTAGTTATGACAACACTGACTACAGATCAGTCCCTGAGTTTGCCTGCTTCAGGTGTCTCTTTTAAATAACATCTGAAAGAGTTCTTCTTTTGGGATATTTACAATGACAGCGAATGAGTGAATGGAGAGTATGAGATTCCGGAGTTGGAAGCCTAGATCTGCCACTTACTAGCTTTGCAAACTTTGGCAAGCTACTGAAATTCCCTGAGCTTCAATTTCCTCATCCAAATAAATGAAGAAGATATGCTCACCTTGTAGGCTTGCTGTAAGAATTAGACAAACTAATGTGTGCAAAACACTTGGTCAAGTGCCTGGCTCATGGTAAGTACTTCAGAAATGTCAAGGTCCTTGCTTCAAAAGTACTTCCGAGGGTGTCATATCTGACAAAAATCTATACAGGCTCCTTCCATGTCTGGGTGTTCAGTTTGGCATCCAGGACCTGGTGGCAGTTGTCTCCACCCCCATCTCTTGTCTGTCCCTGGTGTGACTTTCCTGTTCCTGCCAAAAAATTTCCATACATCCTACAAGTGACTCACACTGTTTGGCCTCCATGGCTCCGCTCCTGTCATCCCAGTTGCAGTGTGTCCAGCCCCTGAACAACTCTTGGCATTGGCCCTCCTCTCTCCAAATCCCGGGCTCCATTTCTGCCAAAGCCTAGCTTAGCATTAAGCTCTTCCAAAGAACCACAACCTTCTCTCCTTTCCGCTCTCCTGTTCCACATGCGGTAGATTGTGTTTCCAACAATAGCTGTGACTGGTCTCGCTGATCCAACTTCCACTGTTGCAATGTGACCTTATGAAAGGGTGAAGCCTATCTTCCCTACCCTTGAAACCGAGTGGGCTCTGTCACCATTTTGACCAATAGGGTGTGGTTTCCAGTATTTCTGAGCCCAGGCCTTAGGGAGGCTGGCAGCTTCCCATGTTGTGCATTAGAAGGCTCACTCTGAGTACGGTGAATTGCTTTGCTAGAAACCTGATTACCTAGAGACTGCCATGGGCTAAGGAAGTCCAAGCTGGCTACATGGGAAGCCCATTTGGAGAGAGAGAGAGATGCCTGCCAGCTCCTAGCTGTTTAAGCCATCTGTGTAACCAGCCTCCAAGATGGTTTTGGTGATCCCCACCTCCTAATATTCTCTCTCTTGTGTAGTCTCCTTATATTGTACTAAGACTGGTGTATGTGACCAATAACATATGGAAGAAATACTTGTTGGATGTCACTTTCAAGATTAAGATATAAAAGAATGAAGCTTCTCTGTCCCCTCCCTTCCCTTTCTCTTCTCTCTCTCATCACTCGCTCTGGAGAAATCCAGCTGTTGATTAAGAAAGTTATTAAAAGTCGCTTATAGTTGATTAATGTTAGAACCCAGATTCAAGTTCAGACTGCAGGTTTCAAAGGCCAGGAGATTAACCATTACACCTTCTACCTATCCTAGAATTCAAGAGAGCCCAAAATATACTTATTATTGCTTAGTAACAATCCTCAAACCCCATTCTACTCCCATACATAAGCTAATGCATATTTCATTTTCTGAGTGAAACTGCATTAGATTTATTATTCTGTATAACTTTGGTATAAGCCAAACACCACAGAGTATAATCACTTTATTTATTTTTATTGTTTCCAGTGCTTTGTCCAAGCATTTTGTTTCATTTCTTTATATATATCAGCAAGTCATTCTTTCTTCTGTAGTGTAAAATAAACAAAAATAGTAGAAAATTTTATATACATTTAATAACATCAAGCAGTTCTCCCACTAGCTCTGAGTTCCTTTCTCCTCTTTCACTTTTCTATACTGATATGTATTGAGTGGGTTAGCTGCAATGCAAACCAAACAACACTTAAATTAATCTACTGTGACCCAGGATGTGGCTTTTGGGTCAAGTTGCTTAAGTTCTTTTCATGTTGCTAATGCTAAGGTTTTGTTGCTCTAAACTTCATTGTTTAAATCTATTTTATGTTGCTTTTAAGTATAAGGTTTAACCTCAAGGTACCTTGCTGTTGACTTCTCAATAACCTCTTATTGGTAAGACACTAAGCTGTGCTAGGTGGGGGCTAAAAGGGGCTGCACTGAGGAAGCTTCCAACCCTTAAAAATGGAAAAGCTAGTGATGGGTAATAGATCTACTGGGCTTCCTGGGTGGTATGCAGGAGCAGTGAGAAGGAGTTCACTCATTTTTCAAATATTTTTGGAGTACCTACATGCTGCAGGTGAAGTTCTAGGCATTTAGAACTTGTCAGTGAACAAAACAGACAAGTATAGAGAGCTTATGCTCAAATGGGGAGAGAGGGATACCAAACAATAACTTAATCTGAGATTTATCACACATAAGAGGGTAATGTATGTTAGCTGAAAAACATAGAGCAGGGTGAGGGGGAATTGAGTGTCTTCATTTGAGTCCCTTCTGCATGCCAGATGTGTTACAGGTATTCTTGATCATCAAAATAACCCAATTCTGTACATGGAAAAATTAAAAAACAATTTGGGTCCAGAGAAATTAAGAAATGTTGATCTGTTTAATTCAAAGGCTACCTTACCACAGTACCATATCTCTCTTTAAAAATGCTAAAATAAAGACACAAGTTTCCATAGAAGAAAAGGAAAAAGCAGTGAACTCTAATGGGGCTTTGTGGAAGGCTTCATGGAGGAGGTGGCATTTGAGTTGGATCTTAAAAGATAAGCAGAAAAGAAGACGGGAGAGGATGATCATTGAGGGCATTCTTAATACATGAGTATAATATCTATTTCAGAACATTGGCTATTCTGCTCAAATCCATGACTGTCTAAAACAGAAAGCCTCAAAAGGTTTTCTTACTGAGGGGCAACTTACTGTCTCATAGCCGGCATGCACCCCACAGCACTACAGCATTCAAATAAAATGCAAAGAACATAAAGCAGTGCTTTCACGTGCTCTCCTAATAAGGAACAGAGCTGCCAAGCTAGCATTTTAAAAATAAAAACGCCTGTGGCTCTGAGCCAGAAAGACCTCTCTGGAAGAGGAGGCAGCCTGGACCCAGGCCCCTGCGGGGCTCTCTCGGACCGTGTCCTGGCAGCACAACTCAGATCTGAGGAAGGTCTGAATGTGACCGTCCCTGTTCATTCCTTTCATGCTGCAGAGCTCTGCCTCTGACGTTTCCCATTATGTTTTCTCCCAAGACTGTGTTTATTAATGGTAATTATTTGGCTCTCTTTCAATCCATCTTCTGAACTGAGTGCTTATACACAGTCCACTGAAGAATGTGAATTGCTTTTTCCACTACCTGACTCATGTTCTTCTTAAGTCTGATCGACTTTTTGCTAATGTTTCTAATAATGGTTTTCTTTCTGTATAGTTTTGATTGAAATGTACCTACAGAAAAGTACAAAGATCTTGGGTGTACAGCTTAATGAATTTTCAAAAAGTGAACAACACACTTGAGTAACCAGAACCTGGATCGTGAGACAGAATCTTCCAGGCACCCAGGAGCCCCCTCTCGTCTGTCCCAGTCGCTATCACCGATCTCCCACCCAGCAACCACAATCTGACTTCAAATATCAGTGATTAGTCCTGCCTGATTTGAACATTATGTGATCACAAATGGAATCGTGTGGTCTGTAGTCTTTCTTGTTGGGCTTCCTTTACTTAGCATGTCTCTGAGAGTCACCCGCACGGCTGTGGAGGCAGCAGTTTATGCCTTTTCAGGTGGTGCAGTGTCCCAGGTGTGTCCATGGTATCAATAGACCACAGTGTCTCTCCCTTCTGCTGATGGGGGCATTTGTGTTGCTCCCAGTACAGGGCTGAGCGGATGGCTTTAAAATCAGTTTGTGGAATTTGTATGTGATTAACAAGAAACAAATTATTATGTTGTTAATACATACTCTATCATTATACATGAGATTTTTTAAAATAATTATTTTTAATCACAGTTGGCATACAATATTATATTAGTTTCAGGTGTACAACTCAGTGATTAGATGTTACATAACTTACCAAGCGATCACCCCATTCATCTAGTACACATCTGACACCACACATAGTTATTGCACTATTATGGGCTACATTCCCTGTGCTGTGCTCTACATCCCTGTGCTTATTCTGTAAACTGCCAATTTGTGCTTCCTAATCCCTTCACCAAACCCCCCAACTCCCCTCCCATCAGGCAGCCATCGAAATATTCTCTGTATCTATGAGACTTTCTGTTCTGCTTGCTTGCTTATTTTGTATTTTTTAGATTTCACATATAAGTGAAATCATGTGGCATTTGCCTTTCTCTGCCTGATTTATTTCACTCAGCACAATACCCTCTAGGTCCATCCACGTTGTTATAGATGGTAAGATTTCACTCTATGGCTGAGTTGGTCATATTCCATTGTGTATATGTACCATTTCTTTATCCACTCATCTATTGCTGGACACCTAGGTTGCTTCCATATCTTGGCTATTGTAAATATGGGTTTTTATGTTCATTGCCTTCTTTGTGCCAGCTCTTTGGGTCAAGCTCCTCTTGATTAGAGAGGGTATGGAAAGAATTACATTCTGGGCCTGTCATTATGTGGTGCCTCCTTGTAAGATAAGCAAGATTCTAACATATGACATTATACTATACAGTGAGCTCCTTGAAAACAAGGTGTATACCTTAGTCCCCACTGGGCTCTCAGGGGCTGCTTCATAGTGGAGGCTGACACGCATATGGGTTCAGCAAACATTTGATCAGCATATAAATGAACTTCACAAACAGGCACATTTCCACTTCAGGTAAGAAAACTACCCCCTGTGACACACACACACACACACACACACACACACACACACACGCACGCACACAGAGTCCGGCACAAATAACGCCCCTTTTTATTTCAAAATCTTTTATTACCAAACCATAAGCATGCAATTCTGTGACATAACAATGTCACACTCAAGCACACCCTGTGGCATTTTAGGTGAATGTTCCAATTAAAACTATAAGTTATTACACCCATATTATTACCCTGCCAAGCACACTCAAGCAGGTGTTACTTCCGCTGGGCCTTGTATATGTAGTCATTTAGCAAAGCCCAAGTCACCAAACCAAGACTTACCTTAATTACAGTTTCAGCTCTCCCAGAAATGGAATCTTAACCCAGTTATTCAGGAGTTGCTTTACCAGAACTGTGTTAGGGAATCTGCCTGGTAGACCCTGCCACCCGCTAAAGGAAAGTAATGTGCAGTAACCATGGGCCTTTTGCCTAGTACACCCTCCTTGTTCCCGCTCCCCTCTGCCTATGAAAGTCTCATTTTTTGCAGCTCCTTGGAGCTCCCTTCTATTTGCTGGATTGGATGCTGCCCAATTCGAGTTCCTTTTTATTCACGCTAAAAAAAAATTAAATATGCCTCAGTTTATCTTTTAACACTGCCTAGGAGGTCAGTTTACTAATTAGTGAGTTTACATCAATGCAGATGCTCTGTGAGGGGCTGAGTGGTGGCTGGCGGGACTGTTGTGAAAGGAATTTCTGCAGTGGTTGGGAGGCAGAAAGGGCTAGGTGAACCCAATGCTAAGGTGCCCGGATTTTATATAACACGTCCTAATCACACAAGAACAACAGCCCCCTCCTTACCCACGGTTTTGCTTCCCTTGGTTTTAGTTACCTGCAGCTGACCGAGTTCTGAAACATTCAGAAAGAAACAATTTGTAAATTTTAGATTGCACGCGGTTCTGCGGCACTCTGTCCTGTTCTGCCCCGCCAGGGATGTGCATCGCCCCTCGGTCTGCTGTACCCGGGCTGTACAGGCGCTTGTTCGCCACTCAGTAACGATCCCAGTTATCAGACCGCGGTGCTTGTGTTGAAGTAAACTTTATTTTACTTAATAGTGGCCTCAAAGCCATTCACATAACTTTTATTACAGTATATTGTTGTAATTGTTCTGTTTTATTATTTATTATTTTTTTATTTTCTTTTTTCTTTTTTTATTGTTGTTCAAGTACAGTTGTCTCCATTCTACTTTATTATTAGCTATTGTTAATCTCTCACTATGCCTAATTTATAAACTAAACTTTATCCTAGGTATGCACATGCATGTAGTAGTACACATAGAGTTTGGTACTATCTGTGGTTTCGGCTTCCACTGGGGCTCTTGGAATGTATCCCCCATGGGTAAGAGGGGACAACTGTAATGTCACTTTGGGCTGAAAGTCAGTAAGGACAGGAGGAAACAGTTGTTTTGGTTTGCGTTTGTTTGTGGGTCATTGGTTTTGGTGGAGTTTTGTTCATTTTTGTTTCCTGTTTTTTGGAGGGGTTTCCCAGGAGCAGGGGAGGAAGCTGGTGTTTCGGTACGTAGCGGCTTCCACTCTACATTTACTTTAATGTTCATGTATATTTTGTCACATGGCTTTAGTTATATTATTGTTTTTACTCAAGGTAGCATGTCATAACCACAAAGAGCAGAAATTTGGGAGCCAGACAGCCCAGGTTGATTCCTGCCTAGTTCCATCATTTCTAACTGCCTAACTTTGGGCAGTTTATCTAACTCTCCATTCCTCATAGGGATTGACATATGGAAAACACTTGGATAATATCTGGCACAGAGTAACCACCTGCTCAGTATTTGCTCTTATTTTAAGTACTATCATTCATACTGTGGATGTTGGTTAAATGCTGTCCAACTTATTCAATTAGCATTCATAAAAATATTTAGGGTTGAAGAGATGCTCTGAGGAGCATTATTTATTTGGTCTCAACACAGGGCAAATGGCATAATGTTCTTTTTCTTCCATGATTAAGCCTCTTTATCTTTGAGATAGTCTCACAATATTTCTCTTTAGAGACAGAGTTTAGAGAGGAGGAGATTGCAAATCTAGCAGGAAAACATTCCTGGCAAGCAGGAGGCAGAATGTACAGAAAAATCATCGGAGAGCTCCATAGTCAGAGCCTTGGAATCCTAACTGATAAGACCCAGGTAATAACGGAGTTCACCCACAAGGGCTGGAGAACAATGGAATTTGCATTGCTAACTCAGGGCTCTTTCAACTCATTTGTTCATTAGCCATTCATCCATTTCTTTTTTCACATTTTTTCCCTTATAAAGGATTTACCACCTTAGTATCCTTCCCCCAATTCCTGATCAAAACCTCCAGAGAATTTAAAACTCTGGCACCTAAATCTGTTTATAAGCCCTTGTTCTTATCAATGACTTTTTATTTGCATGCACTGGAGTAAAGCATCAAAAGAAAGTGATCTGCAGCAATTCAGAATTGTACCAAATAATAGAGTAAAATCAAGATGAATCTTACATTTGGAAATATATAATTTTCTTCCTGCTGATAAAATTTAGATAAGTTACTTCATTAAGGGAAAGCCACCAGAGAAAAGCATTTAAACTTCCCTGCTACTTGCCTGGCTAAAAAAATAATGATAAACAAGCCAGATCACAAAGTAAAGTACAGCCTTGGCTGGTGTGGCTCAGTGGATTGAGCACCAGCCTGTGAACCAAAGGGTTGCCAGTTCAATTCCCAGTCAGGGCACATACCTGGGTTGCAGATCAGGTCACCGATAAGGGGTGCATGAGAGGCAACCACACATTGATGTTTCTCTCCCTTTCCTTCTCTCTCCCTTCCCCCTCTCTAAAAATAAGTAAAAAAATCTTTAAAAAAAAACCCAAAGTAAAGACATATGACTACATGCAAATTTACAATGTTTGTAGTTCTTCAAATTAAAAGATAATTAACACAAAAATAAACAATGGAAATTGTCAGCAAATATAACAATATTATCTTTATAAAATACTCTCACCAATAAGTAAGAAACATGTAGACTTTAATACTCAATATAAGTAAGCAGTTCACAGAAGATGCCATATAACTGCTTAGCTACTATACCCCAGAAACATTCAACCATAATAGTTGTAAGGGAATGCCAATAATATAACATTTCTCTTTATCAAATCATCAAATATTTAAATTATAATCCCCAGAGCTGTTGAAGGTGGAGGTAGTAAAGTTGTGGATGGGAAACTAAAGGGATCTTAATTCCTAATCTGTCAAAATGCGCCAAAAAAGAGTAGAACACTCAAGAATTTCAGATAACTATTGTGGATTCTAAAACTTGTAACAAGCGTCTGTGCCTGAAGAAAGCTGACCTTTTGTTTCAGATGTCATCTGTCTTCTCAGCTCAATGCTTCAGGTCACGACACTGTCATGTTGCTCAACAAAACTCCCCAACTGATATGAGCTCTGTGAGACATTGCTAGTTTCTAGAATTTGAAATGAGAGAAGTGTATTTTCAGTCCAGAATGTTCCAGCCATCAGATCAGAGAGCAGATGTTTTGATCCTGTGGTTCAGGGGTGACTGTCATTCAGCCTTCAGTCATGAACTGGAAGAATGCTAATTGATTGGGTGTGGCACCGTGAGGTCGATCTGTTCTTATCTAAACGGAACTAGTCATAGACCAAGTGAGACATTGTCATTGTTCGATATCATTTTTCAGGAAACGATTTTACAATGACTTTGTTGTTTACAATCTAAAAAAAAATGTTTTCTATTGCTACTTCTGGTCTGAAATTATGTTTTGTCAAATATCCAGTGTTTTTTGTTTGATCAGTTTGGTTTTTAGGCAGTTGGATTGTGCCTCTTTAATACACATTCTCCACTTATCTTAAGATATAGTCCAAGGAGGCAGCATGCGTTATGAAAAAAATTACTGGATTGTGGGTCCAGCTTTGTGATGCTGGTAAGTCAGAGCTCCAGTTTCTCTTGTCCTTAAAAAGAAGACCTCACTACCTGCCCTGCAGTCTTACAGGGTGTGCTGAGGATCAAAGGTAATGAATGGTACATGTTGAAGTACTATAGCTGAAGTACTGTACC
This sequence comes from Anoura caudifer, assembly GCA_004027475.1. Taxonomy (NCBI): domain Eukaryota; kingdom Metazoa; phylum Chordata; class Mammalia; order Chiroptera; family Phyllostomidae; genus Anoura; species Anoura caudifer. The sequence continues at coordinate 39,038 of PVKU01002936.1, read as the reverse complement.
ATAGATGAAACAGAGATGAAAACTGTTAATAGCAATTAATGAGAAGAAAGAGCGTTAAAGGAATTTTTACATAAAATTGGCTTTACAGTATAACCAGAGCTACAGTTTTTTACTCACATGCTAAATGTAATAGATTTGAATTTTGTATCTGTTGCTAACTGGATATGTGACCTTGGACAAGCTAACCTCTCACTCTTAGCTTCCTCACCTGTAAAGAATATCAGCACATAGTACTTAGGGGTTTGTGAGTATTAAGTACTATAATTTATGTACAAGTCTAGATCAATAAGACTAGTTGTAATTACTATTACTATTATTATTATTATTATTATTCTGAGTTAAGTTCTCACCAATTGGTCTAATAATTTTGATCAAGTTGGATGGCCATTCTGGAAAATTATAGCAAACAATTTTTTTTTTCTTGAAACAGGTCAATATTTGAGTAATTTGAATTATTCAGAAATATTTTTCTTGTATCCTTTGTCTTGAGAAGTACTTTACAGGGATTATTTACTGTCCATGTCTTTATTTTAGAGAGAACATTTCTTTTAGGGATGGTTAAATTTTGTTCCACACAGAGGTACCATTTTGATGTGTTTGATATCTCCTCTTATTTACATTTGTTTTTCATAAATCTATGAGCCAGGCATCCCATCTAGATTAATTTCAGAGATGCAGATGCAGGGAGGAAGTTGGCTATGGTGACAGGGAAGGTACCAAGGGAAGAAGTCCTAAAACTGTCTCTATGCCTGAGCTCAATTGACATGACCACAAAAAACCCAGCCATGGTTGGGGTCTGATGTGAGAATCATGCCATCTTCCAAGGAGAGCCATCTCCAGCTCTTTGGTCTGTCCTGGAGTGCTCCAGACCCCGCCATCAGCCCCTAGCTCATTGCAACACCTGGGTGGTCTATTGCCAGAACTGCTCCAATCTAGTCATCTCCTGTCCAGGCCTGACTTACCCACCTGAAGCCAGTCCAGACCAAGTCAGGTTTATTTGCTCCAACTGTCACAGCTGATTAAATTCTCATTTCTGGGGAGCAACAGCTAAGAGTGAAGAAAAATAAATGTTGGCAAAGACATACTAGTAAGTGCTTATTAGAATATAGACACAGACTAGGAACTTCTTAAGAGTTGAAAAATATTCCAACCATTACTGAACATCTACTTTTTCCTTATTACCAAATTAAATTTGGAACAGAATAAATTGAGAGATGATTTGCCTTATAGTATAAATGTGACTAGAAGTTGAAATTTGAAATTAGTATTACAAGCATATCTAATGATGGTTTAAAATATAACTAAGAATATTCAAGATAATTTCAGAATATTAAGATAAATACATGTAGATTTTTATAAAGCTCTATTATAATACTCTTTGTAAATATTCTATCATGATCTTGGACATCTATTCAAATTTGCTATGCCTTTCAAATTTCACACACTCTGTAAGTGGTGGCAAATATTCTGACTTAATAATAAAGAATGGAGCATTGGGTTTTGTTTTTTTTTAATTATCCAAACAAATAGCTATAATCATCTTCTCAAATTATTTTAAATCATTCTTTAAAGACTAGATTTGTCATCTTTATTATATTAAGGGACTTTGTTTGGTTCAGGAGATAGCTGTGTCAGAAAAAAAGAAATGAAACTCTGCCCTCCTTCCAATTCAAATTGTATTCTGAGTAAGCGTTGGAGCTAAATGTGCAGAATTATAGAGCGTACCTTCTCCTCTCTATGCTCTTCTTAGAATAGAGAATCACACATCATTTTTATCAGCTAATATGTATTGAGTTCCTGTTGTAGGCAGGGTTATAGAGGATCCACAGAGGCATGGAAACCTGCCCCATAAATTTTATGCTACTGTGTTCATTTACTTGAAGCTTTCTAAAATGGTGATTTTGAGATAAACATACAGCAAGAGAATTGCAAAAAGGGGTCAAGTGATCTACAAAATGATATTTGTGTCAAGTGCAAAACAAAAACTATTTTATTTATAAGTAGTTTATATATAGTTTGGTTCATTGTTTATCTTCTTAGTATACAAAAGAAGGAAGGAATGTTGAACTGAAATAGTTCAAATGTTCCTGAGTTTCCTTTATCCCTGAAGCTAGTAGCTTAGTAGCCTTCAAAATAGTTATAAAACCTGTTGTCATCTTTGGCTAATAAAATCCAGGCAGTTTTTTTGTTTGATGCAATTTTTGGAATATGGGAAGAGGTGGATTAGGGAGGGTCTGATGGATGGTTATGTGAATTTGCGTTATCAGGGTTTTATTGTACCTGGAAAAAAAACCTATGTAATTTCCTATGTTCACTTTCTATTATTTTTTTATAGTTCTCTGCTCTGGCGACTTGGCAAAAAAATTCCGGGAGGCAGGAAAGGCTCTTTATTCAGGCCTATGTCATATGCTTGGGTCAATTTGAAGATGAAAGAAAGTACCAAAAGTAATATTACATTTTTTACCATGGCGGTCAGCCAAGTCATTTGAGTGCTTTTAATTAAACCCAAATAAGCTCTTACAGAGGTGCAGAGAACAAAGCAGTGTGTCTTTTGAATTGCATGGGCTTCTTCTGACCATGAAGCCAACATTCAGATTTATAGGCTCGGGAGACAAATAGGGAGTTACCCACTTATTCACCTCATTGCCATGTCTTCTGATGTGGTAAACACTTGAGGGTGTGCATTCTATGCCCTCCCCAGACCATTAAAATGACCTGCCTGACACTGAAAGATAAAATTAGTCCAGCCATCCTCAAATGTGATTGCTTTTATCTAATCAGAAAGTGATTGCCCCTCCACAGGACTCCTCTCCTTCTGGGAGCAGATGAGTTGTTTACCCTCATTGAATCGTCTGGCTCTGTTGCCCCACATGTTTGTGAGATGTCCTACACTTTGTGTTTCACCTCCCCTATGGAGAAGCTAGAAACTCCTTCCCAGCTTCCCTTGCAGCAAATGTACAGTTATGTGTCCTAGCATCTGCCAATCCTAGAGCATCTTTTTTTTCTTTCTTTCTTTTTTTTTAATTTTAATTGTTGTTCTTGTACAGTTTTCTGTCTTTTACTCCTATCCCAGCCCACCGCCCCAGCCCTCCCCACCCCCCTCCCATTTCCACCCCCTTAGTTTTTGTCCATGTGTCCTTTATACTTGTTGCTCTAAACCCTTCCCCTTTCCCCTGAAATTCCCTCCCCTCTCCCCTCTGGTGACTGTCAGCCTGTTCTCAATTTCAGTGTCTTTGGTTATATTTTGCTTGCTTGTTTGTTTTGTTGATTAGCAAATTAAAACCACAATGAGATACCACTTCACACCTGTCAGAATGGCCATCATAAACAAAGCAACAAACAACAAGTGTTGGAGAGGTTGTGGAGAAAAGGGGACCCTAGTGCACTGTTGGTGGGACTGCAGACTGGTACAACCACTATGGAAAGCAGTATGGAATTTTCTAAGAAAACTAAAAATGGTTCTATCTTTTGACCCAATCCTAGAGCGTCTGTGTGAAAGGCTCTAATCCAGAAGAAAAGAATGTGGGAAAGACTAGTCACAGCCATTTCCTCGCAGAGGCAGTGGGGAAGGTATCTAGCTTTTGAAGGAAGAGGTAGTGAAGGCGCTGGCCCTCCACTTGTGGTGGAGTTTCGGCATCTGTGGCCAGCACTGATGGCCTTGGACTCTGCTGAAGTATCCGCAGCATGGTCCAGACACTGACTCCCACTGTGTGAGCTCTAAGCCTGATTCTCTGATCCTCTCAGAGATACTGCAAGCTACTTAATAGCCTCTGAAAGAGTCCTTTTCTGATTAAATTGTCTCACTCTTTTTGTTTACAACAAAGAACTCAGAGATATACGGATAGAGAATTTTTTGTAACAAACCTTTTTATTCAAAACTACAATTTTATTACTTTGCCTCTACAAGAGATTTGCATTTGATTCTTAAAGAACTTATTCATACTTTATTTGAGATATAAACAAATTTAAACAGTTTTACGTGATATGCTTGGAGTGTTTCAGAAAGGCAGATATCCCTTGGATGACTATGAGCGTTGCTAATCAAACATATGTTAAAAAAGAACAAAGGAAATAGTGACAATAAAGGAGTGGGAGGGTGAGGGAGAGAATAACAGAACAGCATGAAGCGCGTGGCAGCATACGCACGAGACTACACTCCCGCTCTGCACTGGTGTTTTGGGTGCTGTGCAGCAAGCCCTACCTGGTACAGAATGTGGAGGGGAGACAAGCGCTAGTACTAGACTCGAGGATGAAAGGAATAGAAGTCTGAGAGGGAACAGGAGGAGCAAGCAGATTGCACATCTCAAGGTACAAGCCTTTAGAGAAACCATGGAGCTCAGGCCTTGGACATAAGAGGAGGAGGGATGGCAACGCCTTCACAGGGCCCCTCCCAGGGTGCAGGAGCCTTCCTTGGCATGTCACCTTGGCAACAATAAAACAATAACAACAACAACACACACACACACACACAATCAGCAATATGTCCCTTACACCTATTATGTAAGTAGCTTCTACTTGAAAGGAGTCCTCAAAGATCTCTGTGTTAGTTCTGCATATTACATGTCACTTGCTCTATCCTCATCCTCCTAATCACTTATTAAATGCTGCTTTTCATGAGTGTTGTGCCAGGTCCTGCCCAGAGCAAATCCGAAAGAAGTTGTTCCTGCCTACTACGTATACACTTCAGATCTCAAAGCAGGCCTCCCTCTTTTCCCTTCTTCCCCTGATTCCTTGTGGTTGAAACCTGGTTTCTATCTTGGCAGGAACTGGACTGTGATGGTCAGAAGGTTGAGATGCATTTTTCTCTAACCTTTCTTCTTTTCAATATTGGTGTTCTGAGAACATCAAAATGCTTTATTAACAGCTAATATTTTCCTGTTGTCAATGTGGTATTAAGATCAAACACACCGAAATGCTAAGAATAATAGACTTATGAATAACAAAAGGAACAACATGGAAAACTATTTTCATCTGTTCCTTTTCCTCATAATTATTAGATCTAAAAGAAACCTAAAAAGGACAACAAACCTTGTAATTTAGTATTGTCTTTGATATGTGAAAGGTTGGTTTTGATGTTGTTAATAGGTCTTACTGTCAAACTCTAAACTTCACTGGAAAAAGTTTCTCTGTTTTGGTCCCCTAGAATTATAATAAAAAATCAAGATTTCAAGGGAGAACAAAAGACTAATCTCAATCTTTAGTGTATATACTTTCACCAAATGGGAACATTTATTTTTAAAATATAATGTCATGCTTAGCCTAATAAAATTTTCTTAAAATATATTACCCAACAGAAACCTGTGACTAAAAATATTAAATAAAATGTACTTTGTAAAAGGTTTATTTTTAAATGCCCTGTATTAGAACCTCAAGGCCAGAGGACCGAACAGCTGTCAGAAGATAGCAAACTGGAAATCTTAACAATCAGAGACACAAGAACCACGTGTCCTGAGCCTGCATGTGTGGGGATCAAAAGGCATTGAGGTAGATACACTGAGCACAGTGGTTATAGGAGACCGTTCTTCGTGGTGTGGGCCCAGACCGGACCCACGGATAGGTTCTCCCAGGGGGAATCAGGCCTGCATTGCACCTAGACTGCTATGAGACTTGCTTTTGCTAAAAACTCCCTCACCTTGAATGAAACAGCAAGTGCTTATTGTAACTTCCAAAAATCTATGCTAAACTTTCCAAGGATGAGTGTCACCGGTCCAACCACTTTTCCCTTTGCATTTGCAAATATCCTTCTTCTGTGATGTGATTAGCAGCATAGGCTCCTTTGTTTTCTGTAAAAGGTAACCACCTAAAGTGAACCTGTGCATAGGAAATGAGGACCATCATGTAATATGCCCAGAAAAGAAATAAAGGCCAGTCACGGCAAGGGCTGCGGCCTTTTCTGCTCTTGAGAGAAAAGCCATGCTGTCCCTTTTCCTCCACGGGACTTGGTAGTCCGTGTGAATGTCTCATGCCTCATCCATAGTGTGGTGGACCCCACGAGCCGGGGTCCACATCAAGTGGTTACGTGTATTTAGTAAACCATCTGTCTTCCATGAATTTTAAAATTTATATTTATGATTAAAACCAAATGCCTTTTTATTTTTATGAAAAATACAGACAAATATAAAATAATGTCAACACTTTGAATATTTCCTTCATGTGTCTCTATTCAACATAGTATATGCAGTTGAGGTCATTCTGCATAAACAATTTCATACCCTGTTTTTCTCTTAATATTTAGTGATTCCCTATGTTGTTATAAACTGTTCATTAATTTCATTTGAATGGTTACATGATATTTTGTAACTAATTGTATATTGTACACAGGTATACCATAATATGCGAAGATAGTCTTCTATTGTCAGATGTTTAGGTTTTGTCCAGTTTCGTGCTGTTTTCAATCATGCTGCCCATAACAGCTTTGTGGTTCAGGTTTCAGTTTTTAGGGTTCCACCTTACCTTAGACTCTGAACCATTTCTGCTGCATTTTATAGCAGAAATGGCTTTAGAGCTCTTGGCATGTGTTGAAAGTTATTTCCTTAAACCCTCAAGCAGCTGCACCAATTCAAACTGCCATCAGGGGTCTATCAGAAAGCACGGTTCTGCCCTGGCTGGTGTGGTGTGGCGGATTGAACGCTGTCTCGGGGCCGGGGCTGGTGTGTGAGAGGCAACCCGTCGGTGTTTCTCTTCCTCTCTTTCTGCCTGCCTTCCCCACTCTCTGTAAATAAATAAATAAAATCTTTATTTTTTAAAAAAGTTCACTCTATAACCAGCATTCTTTGTCATCTCATTTCATATGCTCCCCCCACTTTTGAAAAATATGTAAATTGAAGTTCCTATCAACATATGCAGCGAAAAAAACCATGCACAGCTATCTTTGTACAGGTGTTGTTGAAGACACAGTCTGTCACTTACTGACCCCTGCTCTCAGATTACACTGGCAAAAAAAAAAAAAAAAAAAGATCCATGTCCCCAGTAATCAACCGACAACTGTAGTCAAATGAAGACGTACAATTGCGTGTTTGTTTCTTCATGCGGCCAGCAGGGGAGCCAGGCTGTGGCTCATTTTCCAGCATTGTGAAACGCTTATTGTTTGACCTTATTTTGGCCTTGATTTGACTTTCTTACTGCCAAAATATTTTTATGTCATTAATTGTATTTTTAAATTGCTTTTAATTCTTAATGAAAATAGATGTGACCTAAATTAATTGATAAATAATTTTCACTTACAATTTCTAATGATAAACAATTTATTGTTGCCTTAAATCATACTTTATCAGATATAGGTGAAACTGAATATTTTAACCATCTGAGTTCTTCCTTGGCAGCTTCCAGTTTATTTCTTTTGCCTGTTTATTTATCAAGTCCTTATTTTTCCTTAATAATTTGTATGAGTATTGTATATTAAGGCTATTAAACTTTTTCATATTTACTGCAAGTATACAACAACTTTCTTTCTGATTTTATTTGTGTTATTTTTAACTTTAATAAAAGTTCCCTTGTCATTTAATCAAATTCTCCACAGCACACTTTAGAAGCATTTAGTCAGTGAATTAGCAGTAGTAGAAGTTATTTTTCTCATTGCTTTTGAACTTGGAAATTCCTCACTGATCCAGAGGTTTGACAAATATGAAGTCCAGTTTTTATCTAGTATTTTACTGCCTTAATAATTTTATTGAAAACTCTTCATCTGAAATTTAATTCATTCACAAAGTAATGATCCAAATCCATTTTATTCCCCAAAATTAACCAATGAGTTCTTCCTTAATTGACTGTTTTATCATTTTAAAATTCTTGTATGATAGAGTCTGTTTGGCCAGCTGTAATCCTTCATTAACTTTACAAGCTATTCTGTGCTGGTGCCAAACTGAATTAATTATTGTACCTAATTCTTTTGGGTGAATGGGTACTCCGTCATTGATTTATCTAAAATGCTTAAGAAATCCTTGTATATTTATTTGTTTGGAAACATTTACAATCATTTTGATAATATTCCCCAAAACTCCTTAAGGATTTTGTATTTTAGTAAATATATGTATTAACTTTGGGAGAATAGAAATGTTAACATTACTCAGATTTTTGATTCAAGAATGTGATATGTGTCCCTATGTATTCAACTTTTTAAGATTTTAGTAATACTTTGTGGTTTTATTTATGTAGTTTCTACAGTTTTTGCTTGGTAAATTTATCCTTAGGTATTTTACATTTTCTCTTATTTTTGTGAATAGAATCATTTTCCATTAGACTTTATTGCAGTTATTGCCAATATATAGAGTAGTTAAGGATTATTTTTGACATTTATCTGTATTCAGCTATTTTTCTTAATTGTCTTTTTCTTGATGTTTATACATGTACAGTCTTAGCAACTGCATATAATGATAGGTCCTTCTAACTTTTTTTATAGTTATATCCAAATCTCTGGTCCATATTTTTATTCCATTGGTCAGTGCTTGTAAAAAACAAGATAAATGATACTGACTACAATAGGGCCTTTCTTTCATTTCTGATTTTAATGGCAATGCTGCCACTGATTCCCAATAATAATGTGACTGTCAGTTTGATACAAATACATTTTGAGAATTTATTTCTTTTACTAGTAAGTCAAGAGTTGTATAAAATTATAAGGATTAATATTTCAACATATGTTGAGATATAATCATAGGTTTTGTGTGACTGTGATTATTAATACATTTCTTAATACCAGACTATGCTTTCATCCTGATAAAACCAATTCGGTCATGCTTTTTGTTCTTTTCCAGTGTGCCAAATTCAATTTGCTGGCATTTTATTCAGGATTTTTGTATCTATATTCATGATTGAAAAGGCAAAAGATTTATACGATCTGAAGAGAAACCAGAGTGTGTCTATATTCATGATTGAGATTGGTCTGTAGTTTTTTGTTCTCTTTGTATTATTGCTGAGATATTTTTTATACCATGGTTTTCTAGTTTCATAATTAATTAGCTTCTGATGTTTTATCTACCATTGAAAATAGTTAGCAGCAACAATTATCTAAAAAGTTTGAGAAATAATTTTGTCTATGTTCTTATTTATTTCTATTCTGAAATGCTCTAAAAGAACTGGGAAGTTTTTACCAAAACCTATAAAAAGGATAAAGTATAACTGGGTCAAAATAAAACTTTTGCATAGAAGCATTACAACTTTTACTGATACTGAGAGTTGGGAGAAAAATTTCCTTGGGTTTACTTAAAATCTCCTCTGTCCGACCTATCGACCAAAGTCCTTGTCATCTCCACATGAATGAGGCTGTTTCTTATAATATCCTGCAGGCTGAGGACATAATATCAAAGTACAATGAATAAAATTGGCAAAGTGCAAAAAAAAGTAAAGTGCACAAAAAAATACAGTGAAATCACCTCAGCTGTGTAGCTCTCCCAATCTGCTGTGATACAGGTATAATATTCAAAGTAGCAAATGGATGCATTGCCTGGTCTTTAGGCTCTTCATATATATTCTTTTTTAGTTGCAACTGAGTTTTTGATAATAAATGAGCAGTAGAAGGTTTGAAGCTATAATCACACTCTGCCAACGGTCTGGGGTACAGGTTTCCTATGTGGACACCACATGCAATGAGACTCAACTAAGGGGGAAAGGGCTGCTGTCCTCTTACAGGCCATTTGTCCGACTTGATGGCCACTTCATGTGTCTGAGCAGCTCCTCTCATGGCTCCACCTCAGGTTGAGCTAGGGCTGTAGAATGACCCTTGCTCAGGGCATCCTTCCACATCGCACTGTCCACCTTCCATCCAGGCCTCTGACACCCTGATTGTCCTTCCCCAAAGTGGATAACTTGTGTTGTCTTGTACAGGACCTCCTCTTTTCTGTTCTCCCAGGAGCCATTTCCTACTTTCCCTTTGCCGAATGGCCCCTTCCCCCCCTTCTCTGTGTTTCTGGTGGGGGACATGTCCACCAGGGTGCCCTTGGCTCACCCTCCACCAGTCATGTGCCCTGGTTGGGGCCATTCAGACTTCCTGAGAATCCCAGGCTAGTCACACAAGGACTAATAATGGCAGAGGCAGCTGAATCATGATAAAAACAGCCCTGGAAGAGGTTTCTCAGAGTTCAGAGATCTCCTGGCTCTTCAGTTCTTCCTGTAATTCTGTGACTGACTCACTTTTCTTCCAATATATCACTTTTGGGGTGGGGACTAAGTTAGCTTTAGTTTCGTTTTCTGCTGTCTGCAGATCATACACTGGCACAAGCCTTAAATCTGGATTCTAGCTCTCTGTAGCCCCTTTGGGTTGTGGCCTCAGTTGTACTGTCTGCTGGCTTGTCACTTTAGCTGCATTCTTGGAAGCTCTCCCTTAGATCACCCTCCTCGCACTGCAGCTTGGAATCCAGTCCTGCCCTACATCCAAGACCAGCCCAGGTCCTCAGGACCCCAACCCACAACCAGGGTGCTAGGCTTCCCTCATCTTGACATAGAAGACCAGGCATAATGCCCTGAGTTCCTGGGGGATGTCACCGATCTGAATTCTCATCAGATTTCTGCTGTCTGGCTGCCCATGTTCTGAGCAGAATTCTGCCAACTTATTGCCCTTGCTCTCAGGATCCTCAACAAGTGCCCTGTTTATGCACAGGTATTTTCAGGTAAGAGTAAGAGAAGATATCCTCACCACCTACCATGGTGGCAACTGTGCCTTTGATCTTATGCCCAAGTCTTCTTCTACCAGGCAAGTGTCTACTATCTCTCTGTAATGATACAGATACTAACCTGTGATGGTGATGCTTCAGTGTCTTCTCCCCAGTGGGAGTCCTGATATTCTTTGTAGATAAGGATACGAAGGCCTTCTCCAGGACTCCAAGGTCTCAGACAATCACCTCTAAGACCACTGCCTGTTGCCACTGATTTCTAAGCTCTTTGACCCAGGGTATCTGGATCTTGTCTTCTGGAAGAGTGATGTGTGGAAGTTGGCCTTGGAAATTATATTTTACCAAGGTGACATTTGGTTTTGTGTTAAACTTCAGCCATCTTCCGGCACTTCATAAAAACTGTGCTCCATGACTTCTTGGTCTTGACCTAGGTGGATGATATTCCAAGGAAATCCCTTCACTGAGCATTCTGAGAACCAATGACCTGGAATTTTCTCTGCCCTCTGTATCATTTCTGCATCGCCTCTGAGACAGTCTGAAGAAGACTGTTTTTGAGATCTCTTTGATAGAAATCCTAGACCAACTTCTGTTCTTTCAGGGAGTCCCCCAGCCTACATTCCCAGAAAACCTTCAAAGATGAGCTACCTTATTTGGAAATAGGAATTACACAGCTTTAAGGTGACATTTGAGGCAGTGAGTCAGAAAGACAAGATGGAGCCCACCACACTTGTAAGGTATCCACTCGTAACCTGACTCTACCTCTTGTGGGATGAAGGAGAGGTGGGTATAAAAAAGGGAAGAATTTTCTTTCCCAGCCCTTCAGAGAGCAGGCAAGTTCTCCACAGTCCCAAGCACAGAACTTTTGGTAAACCATAGCTTAGACCTAATGACAAAATGAGACTTTCTACTCCCTCCCTTAAAATTGAGCATATCCTAAGATGAGCTTGATTTGACTTTACATCAGTCATAAAGGTGAGAAGCTACCTTCTTGGGATTTGCAGAGAAACCCTGGCAAGTGTGTGGGGAAGTGACTTACTTGCTCTCTCGGTCCCCATTTTTAAAGAACCTCCAGTTCTGGGCTGCCAGTGAACACAGAAATGAGCTCAAGTTGCATCATGGGAAATTTAATGTCCATATATGATGCATCATTATGCAGGAAATGGTTAGTATGGCATCCAGAGAACTCTTAGTGAGACTGGGAGTGGAGCCAAGGGGTGGGTAGTTTTTTAAAAATATTTTTATCAGCAGGAAATGGCATTAGTCTAAGTGTAGAGAAAGAGCAAAACATGAATCAGACAAACCATAAATATCAAATGTTCCCATTATTAACATTCATGGTGATGCTGCTTTTTAAAATAAAAAGCCGTTTGTGATCCAAAAAGTTGGTCAGCACCAATATTGATGGAACATGCCAAAAATAGAAGAAAACCTAACTTCCTGAGAGCTTACTACATGTATTTTTAATAGGTAGATCAAATGGGGGAAATCAGGATGTTTATTATTAAAATAGAAAAGCTGAATGTTAGAACACTAATTTGGAGCAGGAAGTTTATGCAAAACAAATTCTGAACATAGAAACAATAATTCTCCCTTGAGCAGGAAAATAACTTAATAGACTTCAGTGTATTAGGAAACCTGTGGTAGAATGTTAAAAAGGAAATCCAGACAGTAATAATGTAGAAGACCCAATGGGAATATTCAGACCTGAGCTATAAATCATCTGCATATGGAGGATCGTGACACTGGTTATAAAGCCTAGAGCAGCAGCAGAAGTTGCTGAAAGGAAAAAGAGAAGGAAGAAATTCAGAGAGATAACTCTTGCAATGAGGTGGGCATCTGTGTTTTTTTTTTAAATTTTATTTTAATTTTTTCCTGCACTTAAAAAAATCGAAATCAAATTAACATTCTAGGAACACTGGTGCTTTCTCAGGGTGCTGATGTGCTATCACCCCTCCAAAGAAGGCCATGCGTGACTTGGAGCTATTAGGTCCCTCATGCGTAAAGACTCTTGGTAAGTCTCAATTTGGCAAGAGAAGTTCAAGAAGGGATATAGCAGACCAATTAAATGTCTGAGAGATCATTGAAACTGTATTTAGTGCCTCTCATGTAGAAGGCACTGTGTTGGGGACTTTGTGGGCCTTCAAAATGCTGTTGCACTATAGGAAATGAGGCAGGATTACTTATAACCAAGCCAGTAAGTGATGAGGGCTGTATATGCAGTTGAACCTAAGAGCTATGGGAATAGCTCTTCCAGTGGACTGGGAAGAACAGATGCCTAGAATAAGGTTGGCAAAGGTAGCACTTGGTATTCAAGGTAGTAAGTGGGTATAGCAGCTTTGCACAGAGGTAGAGAAACTTGGGGACTCTTTGGGGGATGGCAGTTGGTACTGAATATGTAAGGCCTAAGATTCAAATCAGCAACGAAGAGGGGTGGGGTTGAAGGGCTGGAAAGAAAGACTGGTGTGAGATTGCAGATGGCTCTGCCCAGCAGGTTCTCAGTTTGGGTTTAGGGTTTGAGCATGTAGTTTACTGGAGAAGTGAGCTGAGGAAGAGGGGGTGGGGAGAAGGCACTGAATTGTTGATTAAATGAGCAGGTCACCACTATGGGCCACTGGGCCTCCAGAAACCCCCTCAGAGACTGTAGAACATTCCTCAGAATTGCCCCTCCATGGGGTAAGAACTCTCACCCCTCATCGTTTGAGCTGAGGGTTCATGGGCCATTATGCAAGCCCCAGGGTGGCTGAGGTCAGAACCTAGCCAGGTCATCCTGGCCCCTCGTCATTTGGTGCTACCTCTGTGCCAAAGGCTCCCTGGTGGGCATTGACCTGAGATGGTCCAACAGGCTGGGGGTTTACACTTCACTGCGCAGTCCTGTGCAGTCATTGGGAGATGTGGAGCAGGCTGGTTTTCTTCTCCCAGCAGCACCTCCTGGCATCTCCTAACCAGTAGCTGGGACCTGGCGGTGTCATGTGAGGTAGCTCCAGCCTTCTCTGCTGCCAATCAGCCATGAGTGGCTCCTCTTCCTGGGACTGAGGCCTCAGGAACACAACCTCCCCGCTTGGGTCTCATCAGTAGCCCCATGCACTGAGGCTAGACATTTTCTGAGTGACAAACCTGCTTTACGCTAGATATGCAAACACATATGGGAACATAGAAGGGGGCAATTATGGGCCCATGAAGTATACCTAGGGTACATCCCCAAACAGCTTAGAGGTTCCCATAATTTATCTCTCTCCTTCTTAACAGGAAGTTTTCCAGATATCAAATTATGCCTCTTTTTCCTAAGGAATGTGTCCTGTGGCTATTCTTCCACTTACTCCCCTTCCCCATCTCCACCCCAGCAGACTTCTGAGTGCTGCCCTGCCTTCCCTCTGAGCCACCAGAGGAGGCTAGAGCCCTCTTCAGGTTCTCTTTCCCTGACCCTGCCTGAGGCAGCTTCTTCCTTGACAATTTGAGCAGAAAGATTCTTCCAGAATCTGAGTTTTCACTGAGCTATTATTTTTTCATTGCAGCCTTCCATCTGGACTCCTACAGTTTCCCTTTTGCTTGCTGAAATCCTGAAGCCATTTTGGCTTTAAGCAAATATTTGCCAAACACCTTTTACGATCGGGGGACCAACAGATGGAGACGTTCTTCCTGTTTTCTCAACAGAAATATACTCAACGCACAGCTCAGTTTAAATTAGTAGACATGTGCAGAGAATCCACTATGTGCCAGATACTCTTTTAGAGTTGGGGGGAGTGTAGTTCTAAAAATGCTTTTAGCTGTGAGTTAAAGAATCTAACTTAAGGTGGATTTTAAAAACAAAATTCATTACCACACAACAGAGGTAGGGCTGTCCCAGGTGTGGTGGGGGCTGCAGCTCCACTTCCCTGAAATTCACTTGGCCCTTATGTCCTGCACATGTTTTGTCATTAGGCTACATGGTCACAGGCTGTTTGCAGAGGTTCTATATGTCACATTTAGGCATGACAATGTCTAAAATCAGAGAGGGGAATTTTTTCTTTGTCATTCATGTTTTTATTTTTATTTTTTTTAATTGTACTTATTTTCAGAGAGGGAAAGGGAGAAAAACATCGATGTGTGAGAGAAACATCAGTTAGTTGCCTCTCGCAGGCTCCCAACCAGGGACCTGGCCTGCAACCCAGGCATGTGCCCTGACTGGGAATCGAAACTTTTGGTTCACAGACTGTGGGTCGCTCAGTCCATTGAGCCACCCCAGCCAGGGCCATCATTCATGTTTTTAGAAGTGAGGAAGCCTTCCCAAAAGCTCTCCAGAGGCCCTCCCCTTCACATGACATTGGCCAGAATTGTGTAATATGTCCACATCCAAACCAATTTCTGGAAAGGGTAATGGGATTATGTGACTGGTTTGGACAAGTCAAGATGTAATGAGGCCAGCCCCTAAAGCACGTGGCCATGTGAAAAATGGCAGATTCTGGCTGGAGAGTGGGGGGTGGCAGGGGGTAGGGGGTGGGTTGGAAGTCAGAGCAAGCACCTGGCAGGCAGTGGAAGTACCCAAGAGAGGACATGCTGGTGGTGGCGGCGGCTGCTGCTGCTGTGGGTCTTCACCACCAACAATAGCCACCACCACCAACGGGACTGGACGAGCTCTCCTGATGTCAGGCAGCTGCAGATTTATGCTTGAATGAGTACAGACTTGAGAGAGGTGACCAGTTCAGTAAAAGAAGTCTACCTAGGAGCTAGAAAGAAGGGCATACATTTCAATTTTGTAATTGTTTTTTACAGATCTTGTAAGACAAGTAAAGGAGATAGGCTGAATGATGGCTGACAGAAAGAGGACTGATGATTCATGACCAACAGTCACAGAAGTTTCAAATAGTCATCATTTGGACATAGCCAAAGCTCCTCCAAATCAGGCACCACCTCCCCCAGGGCTCATGAGACCACATCAGATTTTACTACTTTTTCTATTGTGTGTCTTCTAAACGTTCATTTGTTTTTTTCTCTCTAAGATGGCTCTAGTAGCAGTTAGTTGTCTTTAACTTCATTCGAAGTGATTTTGTTAGACTGTATTCTTCTGACAGCTGTCATATCCGTGTGCATTAAAAAACTTATCAAAATTGGTGAATTTCTGTGTAGCCATTTTAATATTGAAGATGGAAGAAAATACATTTTCAGCATATTATGCTTTATTATTTTAAGAAATAAAAATGCAACTTAAATAAAAAAAAAAGATTTGTGCAGTGTATGGAGAAGGTGCTGTGACTGATCAAATGTGTCATAACTGTTTGTGAAGATTCCTGCCGGAGATTTCTTGCTGGTTGGTGCTCCACAGTTGGGTAGGCAATTGAAGTTGATAATGATCAAATTGAGACATTAAATGAGAAAAGTCAATGTTTTACCATGCAGGATATAGCTGACATACTCAAAATATCCAAATGCATAAAGTTATTGGTGAAAATGAAAAATGTGTCTTTTACAGACTTTTTGGCCAAACTAATATTTATTTTTTCAGTTATGTAAAATAAACTTATTAGTTTTCTCCTCTGATTATTGCCTTTAAGGCTTTGAAGTCTAAACAAATTGTAATCCATGTATTCAGGAGTTAGACTTGGTTGTGCTGTGAATATTAATAGAAGATCCACATTACTACAAGCCTTTAATGTAAAATATAACATGCTGTTAGCATTCTGTGTAAAACTGTATTGTTAAACACACATGAGCAACTTTTAAAAATGGTGGACCCCTAAATAAAATCAGGGTTCTTTAAGGATGGATAAGGTGTGTATGGATGCTGGGTTGGCGTTGGTAAGGCAACCAGCAGAATTGGATATGAGTTTGATTTGGTGCTTTTTCAAATATGACTGGTCATTCCTTATAGTTTCCTATTGCCTGTAAGTATTTTTAAGCTTGTCTTTTATTTTTCTTCAAGTATAGTAAGAACTGTGACCAATAATTCCAACATCTGAAGTCTTTCTTCAAGGAAGGATTGATGTTTCTTCTCTCTGCAGGTTCTCCCTCATAGTGCCATCCCTCCCGTGTGCTCAGTTGCTTTCTTTGCTTTGTTGTTGTCTAACTTTCATTAAAAATGTTCTTTTTTGAAGTCTCAGATAAAGAAGAACTCCTCCAGAAAAGATATGTATTTTCTTCTGCCAAAGCCCTGGGAAATTACCAACCCAATATTAAACTGAGTTCATAATTTAACAAAAATTTGGGGTTGCAAACCCAGCCACCACAGGGGGACTTAAAATGTTTTTAAGTAAAGCATTCTAAAGCACTAGCCCACTCAGCTACAAGGGAGGAGGGTGGAGCACAGGGCCCTTGCTTGCGCCAGACTGAGAGTAGTACTGGTTGAAATGAACATCTCTGTATTTATTAAGTCTGCAAGGATTAGGTAGGACAGGATTCATGTTTAGGGAGTGACCTTGAGTCAGGAAAGGTACAGAGTGACTTAGAAGTCTGATCATGACAGCAACATTTAAAAGTAGTTTCATATTTAAAGAGCTGTAGAAGAAATAGACAGCTGTCACTTGAGAGGGTTATGGGGAGCAGCCTCTTTGGGTGGAGGAGGCTTCTGTTGGAGCAGGAAGGGAATATTGAGTGAAGAGGCTGAGGATATTGGCCATTTTACCAATCGTGAACTGTACATTCCAGAAAGCTTAGTCAGAGGGTCTCAGGAATTGTATAGGGAGAGAAGGGCAGAATTTACGATGTGCTGAACCTTATGAGCATTAGAGCAATGGAGATGAGAGATACTCTTGATGTTCTGTGGCTGTTTGTGGTAACTGTTCTAAACAGGCATGAAGGGTTTAATGAGATTATCATTGATAGACTCAAGACACAAAGGGTTGAGAAAGCTGTGAGTATTTGGGGGTAAGAGAGTGGCTATCTGTGCCTTGCTATGGGCCCTTGGTGATGGAGGTGAGGACAATGGGAGAGATGTGGCCTTGGTCCAAGACTATGAGGCTCTCTCTAGACCCCTGTTCTGGAAGCTATGTGTTACTCTGAACTTGGAGGACTAGCTGTCCATGACAACTCACTGTAGCTACTGAAAGGGGATGGAAAACTAACATTTATTCTATGCCCAATGCGTGCTTCTTGTGCATGTTATCAAATTTAATGACCATGACATCTGTACTTAGTGTAATTATTTTTATTGAAACTGCTTTGCAGATGTGAAGACAGATCTTTGATACTCTTAGGTGTTTGATGGCTTGCTGTCTAGAATCATGAGCAGACATCGCATAGAAAAATAAAATTCCTCATTTGTTGGAGGGTGGTGACTTTAGATCACTGGGGTTTTGTAGGAACAGGGCAGGTGTCTTCTCTACTCTCCATCAGCTCCTATAAGACAAGTGTTTTGCAGCCTTACAATGAAGGTGTAAAGAAGACTATTTTTTTTTCTTCTCTTTTCATCCTCACCCAAGGACACTTTTTTTCATTACCTTTTTTAGGGAGAGAGGAAGGGAGGGTGAGAAACATCTATGTGAGAGAGAGAAGGATTGATGGGTTGCACCTGCATGCACCCAGACAAGGTATCATACACTCCTGGACTGAGGATCGAACCTGCAACCTAGACATGTACCGTGACCAGAAATCAAACTCGCAACCTTTGAGTTACTGGTTGATGCTCCAACCAACTGAGCCACACCAGACAGGGCGAGAGACTATTATTGAAACTGGAAGAGTCAGCATTCAGGCTGCTTGTTACTACCAGAACTAATAAGTAGAGACAAACATCGAATCTTTACGGGCACTTTATTCAGATGCCGGCCACCTGAGAAGATGGAGGGTTATATATCCTAAAAACTGTCTTAACATCTTGTCTCAAGCCAACATTTTTTATAAGGAAAGGAAAAGGGTAGGTAAGGGGTTTTGGATTTGGGGGAAAGGTCAATCAAAGGTTGCAGTCTGGCAATTTTCCTAGCATCCCCTCATCTTCTGACCAGTCATTCTTTATCTACATCCTTGGGCAGAAAATGTTTTCTCCCTGGAGCTCAATGGCTCAGATACCATCTTGATCACTTGCAGTCCTCCTGGGGCACAAAAGTCGAATTGCTTATGGTTCTCCTGGGGTGAGGGTAGGTCTGGTCATACATTCCAGTTCCTGGAGCAACAGCTTTCTAGGTGCATTAATCACTAAGCCTGTTAACTATAACTAAAGCTAAAAATTTTTAACTTTTGAGTGCTAAACCCAACTTAGGCCTGGGGTCAAGGGGTATCTCAGGAGGGACCCTAAAATGAGAGAAGCTGTGGAGGGAAGGCCAAGGAACTTATGCATACATTATCATGAAAAAATGTTTGCTGCGCTCCAAAGGCACAACATTGAAATACCCTCCTCTGACACAACCTGGTCTTCAATCAGACATTTCCTGCAAACACAGGATCAGGGATTTTCCCGTAGGCACTGTTATCTTCAAGTGCATCAAGACATGAAAATTTGGCAGCTAGAAAAATGTATACACTTCTATAAACATCTTCCATGGGCAGCACAGGGAAAGATCATTTTTAAGGTTTGTTCCATCACTTGGAGAAACAATCTGTTGTTTTGTGACATTTGGGGGACATTGAGTTCTCAGAGGGTATCCACTTGAGAACTCAATGAATTACTAGCACAGTTTGCAGATGAGGGGTCAATTTTTTAACATATAATATGCAGGCAATCTGGATAAGATTTATTATTTTTTAAAATTTTATAGTTTTATTTCCAATGTTGGATTTATAGGTACTCCCATGGGGTATATTTTCCTTCTTATGGTAACAATGCAATTTCAGCCCAAGTAATTATTTAAGTAATTCATTTATGCAGATGGACCCATGAAATGCAAACGAGCATGTTCCCTAATTACCATCTCTCCTGACTACCTAACAGCGCCATTCCTGATTGCAACACTGCATAGCCTCTAACCAAACAAGACCCAAGCAGGCTTTCAAAGCCCATGCACACGTGGGCTCAATGGGACACGAGAATCCATACCATGGATTATCTCTATTCTCTTCTCTCCACCGGTTGTATTGCGCATAGTGTAAGGTGCCCGATTCATCCCCTTCCCAACACATGTACAAGTAATATTTATATTTATATTTATATCCACACACCCAGCCATTACAATCTTCCAGGCATATTTACACAAATAGAACACACTGACGCACACAGTGTGTGAGTTACACCCACGGCAGCCCCAAAAGGGTGCTGTGCTTTGTCTCGCTTGGGATCACCTATCATGAGGAAAGCACCTGCCTGTGCGTCTGCTTCCCACGCCGCAGGGGTTCCATGTGGGCGTGCAGCTGGCACCTTCGGAGACTTGGGAAAGCCCAGCCACCCGCAGCGTCTAGGTGGTGACTAGGGAGGTGGGGGTGGAGGGGGTGGAGGGGTGGAGGAGAGGAAGGGACAGGGGCCCAAGGTCCAAGGAGGGCGACACCCTCCGAGCAGCAGCGGCAGGGTGGTGGAGCCAGCCTTGGGTGTGGCCTCAAGGGGGCAGGATTCCCCAGAGCAGCCAGGCCCCGCGGCTTCGGCACCCCGAGGGGTGAAACGTTTTTGAGAATGCAAGGAAAATTCCCGTTTTTGTTTTTGTTATTAAATATTCGGTAGCGCCCCCTCCCGCCCCCCGCCCAAAGAGCCACTTCCAATGACTGCCGGTGGGTCGGGCTGTCTGGCCCTACCTGGCATTGAGAAGACCCCCAGACACCCTGCAAAGTTTCCTCCAGTTTTCTCCTACAGCTCCTCAAGCTTTCCCTCCACCCGTGTGCCTGCGTGGGGGTAAGGTGTGGGCGAAATGGTCGATCTAGCCCTGCTTGGTGGCTTTCTGGAAGCCGAGTCAAAGCTAACAGGTCAGTCCCTGGCCCAGAAATTGGGCGCAAGCTCTTTTACCCTGGCACCAGCCAGGCTCGGTACTCAAAATTCTTGGTCTCCTCAGGACAGACTAGGGGCGCGGACCGCAGGTGCGCAACTCACAGTCACAATCCGTGACTATTTAGGGACTAGTGTCCCTTCCCTTCACTCTACTACAAACTCAGAGTCTTGACTTGCCCATAAGTATCTGCCACCTAGGTGTGGGCTTACCCTCACCCCAATCCCGCGGCGCAGAGCCCCTCTGCACCCCGATTTTCCGGAGCGCCACAGCTGGCCGGGAAAGGAGTGGCGCGCGGCTCCCCCGCCTCCCCCGCACGCCGTGACTCCGCTCGTACTCCAGCCACGCCGCCGCCCGGCACTGCAGCGCCCAGGGAGGAGGCGCTGGCAGAGGAGGGGGAGGAGGGCCGCAGCGTGCCAGCCAGGAGCCACTTTCCCGCCCCTCCTCTCGCCGCTGACACGCTCTGAGGAGTCACCACTCCTGCGCTGCAGGAGACAGTGGCAGACGGAGGCGGCCTTGGGGAACGAGCCAGAGCAACGCCCGGGCGGCAGCGGCTGCAGCGCAGACAGCACCCTAGGCAAAGGGGTCCCTGGCGCCTGGAGCGGTGAGTGAGGGACCCCGGGATTTCCCGCCGCTGCTTAATTTTCCTTTTAGACTCAGAGGACAGACGCTGCAGCCTGTGGGGAACTTTTTGCATCCTTGTGGAAGCGCAACTTTGCCCCGCCTGCCCACGGGGAAGCGGTTGCTGGCGCTCGGTGCTGCCTAGCCCGGCGCCTTTGCTGGGGCCGGACGGTTGAAGTCGGGTGTAGCGGGCGGAGTGACACCCGTCCCCCAGTTGCCGGGGTTAGGTTAGGGGATGTGGGCTCATCACTTATGTTGGATTCCCGAAAGAGGCAGGTGGGCAGGCAGCGGGGATGCGGGGCCGCGCCCTCCTTCTGCCGGGACCTACACGACCCCTTGCTTGTCTGGGTTGGTTCTATCGGCCGGGGAGGCGGATTCCAAACAAGCAGCTCTGAGCTGCTGACCGGGTGTCTGTCCAGGACCTCCATCCCAGTTTTGGGCTCAACTTTCTGGCGGGGATCCCTCTGCAGACGTGAGGGTGGCGGGAGACAGAGGCAGCCGCATTGGGCGCTGCAGGAGCGTAAAAGCAGCACGGGAGATTTAAAAACTATTTCACGCAAGTCCCCGACGCATCTGTCTATTGTCTACGCGAGAACCAGGGAGGGATGGAGAGAGGGAAACCCGCGGGGCTGTGGCTGGAAGTGCCTGCACCTCAGTACACTGCTCCTGCAGTCAGCAAACCCTACCGAGAGCCCACTGTGCTCCATCCAGGAGCGGCTAGACAGACAAATTGGAGCGAGGCTCAGTGGGGGAGAAAGGTGATCCCTCACCTGTAAACAATACACCGAGATGATTTCGGATTGTGGTGAGGGCTGTGGAAGGGATCACCAAATCCACCACTGATCCTTCTTATTAGAGGGCTCCCCCCTGGGTTCTAGAACTGGCAAGACTTCTCGAGCGTGTCGCGGGGAGCGCCCCCGCCTGGACCCATGAAGACTGCGGAATCCGGTGAAGAACTTGGCCCCGGGCGGTGGGAACCCTGCTGCAGAGGCACGACCCAGAGCATTTCTGTGGGCACTCGGGGACCTCAGGCTCCCGGCACACGGGGGCGGAGGGGGAGGGGCTGAGTCAGAGGGGCTGGAGGTGCCGCCTGGATGGCCCGAGCGGGGGACGCTCGCGTCACCCGCTACGTGTGCGAGTGATGCAAATGCAGACCCACGAGGGGCAGGCGGGGTGGGCGGTGCAGCGTGGGGGCAGGGGAGGCGGCGGAGTCTCCGTCTGGGAGCGCGCGTGTGTGTGCGTCAGAGGCTCTCCGGTGATGGATGCCCGGCGACCCCGCGGGCAGGGAGGGGCGGACGGACTGCGGCGGGGGCCGCAGTGGCTTGGAAAGCCCCGCAGGACCGGGCTGCGGGCTGACAGCCTGCTCCGCAGTGCGCCGCAGTGCCGGGAAGGAGCCTCGGCGGCTGGGCGCTCCCGGGGGAACCGAAAAGATGGGGCGCCTTTTAAGGCGCCAGGACAGGGACCCGATGATCTCCTCTCTCGTTGGACCTCCTCCCTGCACCTTAGCTGACAGTGCGAGAAAGTTGTTTCAGTTTAATTCTTGTCCTTAATCCTGGAGGAGAATTTGGCGTTAATCTGTTCCGGCGTCCACTTCGTTTTCGGGGCAAGTTCCAAAAGGCCTCGTGCTCATGGCAAGTTTTCATGTGAAAGCTTCGATGTTGAGGTTCATGAGGGTAGCGGAGCTGATCCATTCCTTCACCATTCTTCAGTTTTGTCGGGAGGCGCTGTCTCTAAGGGGAACTCGAGAATGGCTTACAAGATAATGCGTCGCATTCTTCCTTTATAACGAAAAAAATGTGTGTTAAAAACAGCACGACGAATGTATTCCCTAGTAGAAAACAAAAAGCTCAACCCACGTTTCATTTTATGTATTATTCTTATTGTTGTTATTATTTTTTTAAAGACCCTTCTTTCGGGAGCCCTAATGGCAAAGGTTTTTCTGCTGGATTGACTGAGTCCAAATATGCAGTATGTGTGGCCAAAAGGAATGAATGGGGGAGGGGGGAGAAAAGCACTTACCGATGAGCCCAGAGACAAAGGTCCTAGTTCCCACTTGTCCAGGCGTTATGTTATGTCACCTTGGGCAAGCGACTTACCCTCTTGGGTTCACCATGCCCATTTGAGAAATGTGGCAAATAGCCCAGACTAGCTCTTATTACAAAGTTGTTTTGAGGACAAAAGAGATGGTCTCAGAGAGATTTGGACATGCAAATTCTTTATGAATGGAAAATATTATGAAACAAAGTCTCTTTAAGGGAGAAAAGAACAATTTTATCTTTTAAAAAATCCTGGAGACTTCCCTAAGCATTGTTCCTTTAATGAAATTGGGCCTTCAGAGCCAGCAAATGTAGACAATAGACTTTTCCTAACAGTGTAATGTAAAATCAAATGCCATTAGCTGCTGTCTGGAGAAGGAACGGAAAAAAAGAAGGCTCTGGATTGCATCTGAATGCTTTGGTGATGTAGGAGAGAAATCAGATTTATCTTTTATGACCTAATAACAGTAAAAGTAGCTTCTCTGGTCTGAACAGCAGACTAGCCTAAGAGCTTTCAGGGGGAAAATCCCACTCTTTATTAACTCTAGAATATTCCTTAAATGCGGAAGGTGCCTCAGAGAACAGGATGCAATTTCTGTCCTCAAGGAGATTACCGCAGAGGGCATCATAATGAGCAGTATGTCACGTGACGTCGAGTACCAGGAACTGCGTTTCCTGTAATTAGGGATATTACAATGGCTCCTACTCTGAGATAAGCTTGTTGACATATTTCATAAATAAAAACAAATGCGTTGTCAGAAAGCCTTCCTAACCAGCTCACTGCGTTGTCATTCATGTTGTTGTTCATACATAATGGTCAATTTCTGTGACTGGTGAAAGTAAAACGCCCCTTTTCATTCTATGAGGCTGCCTCAGGGGAAATCCTAGGATTCACCGCTATGCTCCTTGGTTCTGTATTCCTGAAATTTCTGTCTGACCCATGGTTTAGAACAGGAATATCATGGCCAATTAATTTCACACAAAGGTATCAGTTCTATAAAATCGGTTTGTAAACCAAGGAGAGGCAGCTCCCCAGCTGTGTGCAGTTTGGGGACAACATCGGTGAACTGGTTTTTGCTTTGCTTTGCTTTGCTTTGCTTTACAATTCCAGCCCAACTGAGCAACCAGTGTAAAATGTTTCAGTGGATACAATTTGGAGCTTTATTCTTTATTTGAGACAGCTTGGAGTATCCATGGGGGAAAGATACTCTTTTAATTCTTTCTGGAAATCTGTCTTAATGAAATACAAAGACATCATTTAATTTTATCCTGGATGCCACTCTGAGGGACTGTCTGTAGTAACATATCACCATGGCTTCCCCATTGGGAAGAGTTGAACAAAGTACAGAAAATAGAGAGTGATGAATTTGGATGGTTTGGTCCTGTATGGTCCTAATATTCTTTCTCTCCATGAAATGCCAACATACATGATGAGTTATATTTTAAATTTGAACCTTGCTTATAAGTAGAATATAGGAAGTGCTTTTGATGGACTCATATTGAGCTTTTACTTGGAGCTATGGGCTCTGTGTCCATAGAGGAAATGGTCTCAGAGTTTGTGTTATGCCATGGGGTGGGGTACGGGGGGGGGGATTAATTAAAACATTTTTAAAAGGGCCATATTTGAAAAAATAATATTCTTAGCTTAATGTAAAGCAGATATTTAAATTATTTAACACGACAACATTTGAAATGTTTTCTTTTGCTCACCGAAGGCACACCATGCCTGCTATGTATGTCTCCATGGGTAGTATGTGACACAAACGACTCAGGCCGGACCCGAAGGACTGTGTTGATGGGCTTTTGTCTTCTCATAGCACTTGGACCCTCTGACAGTCCGTGAGCACGGTGAGATGTGTAACAAGTTAGAAAAAGTGCTTCTCTTGTCCTTTGCCATGATTTGAAAATGCTGTGAATTAGAATCCCAGAGTAGCCAAATAGGCCAGCACTTCTTAAATAGTTGTGTGTATCACACCTACCTGGAGAGCCTGTTCAAATGGAGATTTCTGAGCCTTATCCAAGGCATTCTAAATGAGGGTTTTGTGGGTGAGCTCAGAATATGCTGTTTATCAAGCTCTGCCAAGTGAGTTGGCTGTCATCAGTAGGGGGCCACACTTGCAGGAGCCCTTCAACCAGGCAATGTGGAAGAGACCCAGAATGCATGGACTTTCTAAGGTATGTTGTTCTCTTTAATATTGATTTATATAGAAGCCCTTGGAGAAGTCACACTCTAGCTGGCAAGGCAGACTTAAAGATGACTAAATTCTTTGGTAAGAGTCACAATGAGGCAGGTGATTGGGAAGGACTCTGTGAGACAGTTGTGTAGATGATATCCAAGAAGGGAGGGCAAAGGCAGATGGAATGTCTTGTATGGCTGGTCAGTATAGACTGAAAATGTTCACCTTCAAGGCCTAGAAGGCTGTGGATAGTCTGGCCCCTGCTCACTTCCATGGCCTCTTTTTTGCATAACCCCCAAACCTTTTCCTTCTTAGTGGCCTTCAAACATCAGCCTCTTCCTGCTGTAGCAACCTCATCACCTGCTCCAACCTACCTTTATTGTATTAACTCCTTATATTCTTCAGAGTTTACTCAGTCTTCCCTTCCTGGGGAAG
Source organism: Anoura caudifer (assembly GCA_004027475.1). NCBI lineage: Eukaryota > Metazoa > Chordata > Mammalia > Chiroptera > Phyllostomidae > Anoura > Anoura caudifer. The sequence continues at coordinate 13,347 of PVKU01002936.1, read as the reverse complement.
CCTCCTAAACCTCTCTTGTGAGGTTAAAATTCCCTTTCCCCGCATAGTGTGCTTTTTCTTATAGATAAAGTCATCGGAGACAAATAGATTGCTCAGTTAAGTTTAAACTCAGATTAACAATGAACATTTTAAAATATAAATATGTCTCAAATATTGCATTGGACATACTTATATTAAAACATTATTTGTTGTTTATATGAAATTTAAGTTTATCTGAGCACCTGTATTTTTATTTGCTAAATCTGGCAACTGTTTATAAAGCTCATTAATTGAACCATTTCCTTTAAAAAAACAAGAGAGATTCTTTCATTAATGCCTATGTGTCCTGATTAAACTCCAGGAGGCCAAGGACAAGATTAAGGATAGGAGTTGTTTTGTCTTGCTGATTTGTTTCTAGTGTCTAAAAAAATATCTGGAACATAACAGGAACTCAACAAATATTAGCAAATGAATCAATGAGCTGTTTGGGAAAAATGGACAAGTTTCTCAACCTCTCTGAGCCTTAATTTTTCAGCTGTGAAAAGATGGATTTTTATATCTACTTTTTAGGATTGTGTATGCAGATTAAATGGAAAAATAAGCACAAATCTCCTAGCATGTTACTATGTAGACACTGTACTTTCAAAGGTGTCTTTTCTTTTCTTTCAATGTTTGTTTTATAAAATGAAAGAATTCCTTTTCAATATATGAAATCATCCTACTTCCTTTTTATTGTAATGCAGTCTTGTAAGCAGTCAGATGTTTCCTGAACATTTATCAAATTCAGGGTGTTCTGGAGACTCAGCTGGGCAGTTCTCAAGGAGTGAGAACTCCTGCAGGGTGGTAGCACCGGGGACCGGCTTCATGGACTTTCAATGCTGTGCAAGTCATGCAGAACCTCACATTTAGAAGGGCCCTGTGTTTGACTGATACTCTGCCATCACCGCTTGAAATTCTTGGGCTTGAAAAACAGGGGCTCCATGTTTTCCTTTTGCATTGGGCCCTACCAGTTATGTTGCTGGTCCTGGTAACCAGGGTGCATTTCCATATAGCACTTGCATTGGGAGTATCATATTTAGTCTTCCTAACGACCTGGGCCTCTCTTGACTTGGAGAACCTGTGATTTTTCCCAGGTACGACTTAGAATCGACTGAACCAAATTCAACGTCCTTTGCAATGCAGCATGACTATCCTCAATGATTATAACCATCCAGTGTACCCAGACCTTTGAGCACTGGGGGCTTTTAAAGAACTAGCCTCAGGTCTCCTATTTTTAGGTCACCCCCGTGGACCTTGCCTCCCCATCGCTGCTCCTGAAGTTGCTGAAGGACTGGAGCTTGAAGTTCTAGGTCTGCCTTTGCAGGAACGCCAGAGCAGCGGCAGCGTGGTTTGGACGTGATTGCCTCCAGTGTTCAGGTTTTAAGCTATGCAGATTTACATAAGATAAACAGTGATCTCGAGGGGTTGAACTTTTCTAAGGGAAATATGAGGTGTTTGTTCTTTGCTTTAAATCACCCAGCTGAGTCACGCAGCACGGGAGCTTCTGCAGCACGGAGCAGCCCTGCGTTTGGCAGTGGGTAGAGAAGGTGACCCACTTTATCATTTCAAGCTTTGACTAGCTTGTTTTAAATATACTCATTTTAATATTACTTTTTAGTAGTTCCAAGTGAGCCATTTCTTCTTTATTCTATTTTGCACGTGTGTGTGTTTTTATTTAAGAAGTGACATTCTAATAATTCCATGAGGCTATTTCTCCTGTTTGCCTTTGTACTATCATTAGACACATTATGAGCTGCATTGAACACCACAAAAGTAACTTAAGTATAAAGATTCTTTTTAAAGTATCCAGTTGAATCTGCAGCCTGGGTTGGCCACATCCATGTGGATATAGGAATATAGACCCACAATAGCATCCACCGTCATTTCTCTGGTCCTATTCTTACGTGAGTTGCGGACTCCCAGGCTGCTGCAAAGATTCCTCATGAGTTCCCTGAGTCCTCAGGGATCATCCTGCATTCCTCGTCCTGGGTCCTGCAGCGCTGCCGCCAGAAAGCTCTGGCTCCAGTACCATCGAAACTGCTGATGTTCCTGTGTGTTCCTCCTGTCCCTGGAGAGCTTAGAGGATATATGACTTCATGGAGGCTGGTGAGAGGACACCTCAAGTGACACAGCATCCTGTGTTTTTAATCAGTTGTCCCCTCTGGCCATTGTCCTAGGACCATAAATAGCAGGTCTCAGGTTGCTGCTCACTTGAGATGAGCCCTTTCCTGGAGACCTTGTAGGCCACGCCTTCCAGACACAGTCAGAGGTATCACAGTGTTCAGCTAAATCATCGGAAGTTCGTACTGGATGTTGGTTGGGTGATTACTGCAGTAGTGAAAGGCTGGAAATGTCCTAAATGTCCACCAGAGGGTGATCAGCTCAGTTGTGGTTCATCTCAATCATGAAAAACTACGCAGCCCTTGAAATGAATGAAGTGTGTGATTAGTATGGCAATATTTTGTTATTAGTTTAAAATATAGCAATTTGCTGACCAGAGAATATGTGGTATGTCTATATTTTTTTAAATTAAGGTATATCTAAAAGTCTGGAAGGATAAAGACCAAACAGTTCTCTTTTGGGAGAAAGGAAGAGAGAGAACCTTACACTTTCTACTTTATATATTCAGAAATTGCTAGAATTCAGAATTATTTGAATTTTGGACAGTAAGCATATATTACTTGTGTAATTAAGCCTTCAGTAAAGGTGGTAAAAGTTAATTTCAAGATGCCCCTATGATGCTGTTTTTCAGATATGCCTAAACACTAACGTTTTAGCGGCTAGCAAGCCATACCAGTCTTTCCCGCAGGTACTTTTCTAGTGCCTAATATTGATAGGTGAGGTAATTGAAGTTGTGAGAACATAAATTACTTTGGTATTCAATAAAGCTATTTTCACTTTGAATGGAAAGAAGTACCCACTTATAACCACTGAACGCAAGGGCCCTTGAGAAGGACAGCACATTGCTGCCTTAGGTTAGTAAAGCTGAGGACCTGCCCCCTTCCCCCACCCCGTTCCCAATAAATCTTATGTGTTCAATAGCTGTCAAAAGCCTGGGATATTACTTGGAATATTTTGCTTTTAGGTACGTTTTTCATTCTGCTATGTCTGTGTATTTGATAGGATTAGAGATGGGCTATATTTTATTTTCTCTTCCTGTGGGCCTGGAAGATCCTCCCTCTCACCATTTATCCTCCCTACTTCCGACAGTTGTCTATGGAAAGGCTCCTACCTGTCCTTCAAGCCTCAGCTTAAAATTCCATGACCCTCACAGCAGAATTCAGGGTGCTTTGTCTCTCCCAGTCCCCTTGCCGCCACCACTGTGGGAGTGCTTCTTATGCATTGTCATCGTGTCCTCTCCACATGTGTCTTCCTGCTGGGTTCCGAGTCCCTTGAACCTCAAGGGAAGAGGCCAAGCCACTGAGAGCTTTGTAACTCTCCGTGCTGGACATGTAGGGGCTGAAAATATTTTAAATAAATTTTAAAACTTTTTTTAACTGAAATATAAAATACAGAGGTGAAAGTGCATGGATTAAAATGGTATATGACTCAATTGGTTTTCACAGACTGAACACATCTCTTCAACCAACACCCAGGTCATGAAAGAGATTGTTCCCAGAACCCCCTGCACATCCTTTCCAGTCATAAACCCCTTCTACTATCCCGACCTCAATCCTTTCTGGTGCCTAACAAATCTCTCCTGCTTGGATGAGGTTTTTTATTCCTGTCTGGGAAACTGGTTGGCAGAGCACTAGCAGGGCTGATGGACACAAGAGAGTCATGACCATGCCCATGGTGCAGTCTCTGGATACCCAAACTGCCAGCCCACGAGGTGCCAGCGGCAGAGAAAAGGCCCCTCGTGCATCCCACCGTCCTCTGGGCCCCAGAGCCGCTCCACTTGTGACCTCAGTCTAAGTCCCTCATGAGCAGTTCTGTCACTTGACCTTCACTTTTATCAGATTGGATATTTCCTTCTGTTCCCAATTTGCTAAAATTTCTTATGAATGTGTTTAGAACTTCATCCAATGCTTTTAAGTCTCTAATTACAAAATCATTTCTTTTTAATAGCTAAAGGCTCCAGAGTCTCTTTCTTCTTATGTCAGTTTTGACAAACTACATTTTAAAAAAAAGAAATTTGTTAACTTTTATCCAAGTTGTCAGATTTATTGCATATCATTTTTTTTGGTATAGATTCTAGAACTCTAGAGTCCCATAGAATTACCTTAAGATCTTAAAAAAATATACAAATTATTTAAGATGTATTACTTCCTACTTTGTAGGGGCTGGAGTGTTTTCCCAGTTTTGGCAGAGGATTTACTCCTCCTGGAAGCCAAATATATTATCATGCAAGATATTTTCTCTAGGAAGCCAGAGAGCAAATTATCATGTTGGATGTTTGTAGTGTTTCATAGAATGGCTTCTGTTAGTATCCTCTTATGTAAAAAGAAGAACATATATCAGATGGTGTATCTTTGTTGCTCAATAAATCACTGATATGTTAAAAAATGTATTTTTATTTCATTTGAACATGGAATAATTTCCTTTGTTACGTACAAATATTATGACTCATTATTTATCATTGAATGGCAGCCCTAAAAGTACCAGAACATTAATAACCAGGTAAAATGACATAAACTTAGTTAATTAAAAATATTTAAATGAAAGAACCCATGTATGTAGATAATATCAATACCTTTGAAAACAAAAATGTTGGCAAAAATTAAACATTCGTGGGCTTTCTGTGGGTCTACTGGTTATTTAATGCTACATGTGTTTATAATCTGCAAGGATAAATGAATCATGATTTGAATTTTGATGACAAGGGTTTGATTTTGTGACAACCATGGGCCTTACTTGATCCTTATTACATCTCTGCCTGCCTTTACATAAACCTGTCAGGCTATGGCAGATTGCATATTGTTTCCTGCAAGGCGATTGTAGGGGAAGTGAGCTCATGGGATGCAAATTGGTATGGTTTGTTGGAGGGCTCTCTATATCCCAGAGACTCATTCAACTAGTGACTCAGCATTGTGTGTCTACAAAAAATTGGTTATCTGCTACCTTTTCCCCGAATCTCACCTATTCCTTCTTTTTCCTGCTATCCAGCCATTCTCTGTCTAATGTCATGAATTTCTCATTGACTTTTCTATTTCTCCTTTAATCACATTTGCCTTCCTTATGCTGGGTGGGCAAGTATTTGTCAGACATTTATTACTACACCATACTGCCCAACTAGTCCCTACAAAAGTTAGTAACTTAAAGCAATAATAATTTCTTTTCATCCATGCATCTGTGGATTGGCTGGGGGCTAAGTGATCTAGGTTGAGCTTACTGAGTTTTTTCCAAGTTGAAGGTTAGATTCAGGTTTCTTTTTTTAATTCCTTTTTTTTATGCTAGCCTGAGGATGTGCTTATTGATTTTAGAGAGAGGGGAAGGGAGGAAGAGAAAAAGGGATAAAAACATTGATGTGAGAGTGAGACGTCGATTGGCTGCCTCTAGCACACACCCCGACTGGGCACCAAACCTACAACAGAGGCATGTGCCCTGACCGGGAACCAAACCTGTGATGCTCTAACCATTGAGCCACACCAGCCAGGGCTAGGTTCAGGCTTTTAATCCTACTTGGAATAACTGGCTGCCCAGGGTTTGTTTGTTTTTTTGTTTTGTTTTGTTGGTTTTTGCATGGAGAGGGCAGCAGTACAAGAAAGGTGAGTGGAAACTGGTGCCCTGTCACGTAAGCCCACATTCCATTGACCAAAGATGTGCAGAACACCAGGCAGCCCCGTGAGACAAAGCACCGCCTCACGTATGCAATGAGTTTCTGATGCCCCTTCAAACATCCACTTAGGGGAAAATTTTTTTCTGATAATTTAAGCCTGGAACTTTTTCTGTTTTATATATAAACAGAAGGATTTTATTCATAACTTTTGATACAGTGAAAAATATTTATACATTTTTCAGTAGTGAGACTACATATATATCACAGAAAGATTGTGTTGTGTTTTGTTTAAAGTCTTACCAAGAACTGTTCACCATGTCCCAAAGTCACATCACCAGCGGTCGCAAACACTTGTGATGCTTGAGTTGCTAATAAGCTCAGCCCTGTTTGCTTGCACTGGTGTTCGCTGTGTTCATGGTGATTCTACATTTAGAAGCAAGCAGCTCATGTTTTCATTTTGTATTCTGAGTTGTTACACTGTAACATCTATGTATGTAAAAACATAATTTATTATTTCTTTTATTTCTCCTTACTACAGTTAGGGAATTATATAGATCTTTTAAATTTATGTGTGCAGGTAAGGTTAGTTTGTGTATGAAACTTATTTAATAACACATTGTAAAATATATGTTTTAGCAGATGTTGTTGGGCCCTCTAAATTCTCCACATTTTAGCAGCAAGTACAGTGAGCTGATTTCTGATCTAGGTGGTAAGGGGCACGTAGCAACAATGCAGGGAGGGCTCTTCCACTTAGCCCTGCGTCTGAAGGGGCGGTGCTTTTTCTGTGAAGACCGCCACAAACTCCCTCTAGCAGTGGCTGTGAAGGGAGGTGGAGTGGGAACTGGACCTGCCGACAGAAATGGCGTGTCTGTAGAGAGTGTGCTAGCCTCTGTCACACTTCTGCTTCGGAAGCTCACCCCAAACGCAAGCAGTCTGGGGACTGGTGCTGTGAAGACACTGAGTTTTTACTACACTGCTCAAATCTTGAATAGTGTTGGGTGAAAACAGGGTAGTCAATCACTGTGAGTAGGGGTGGAAACCTGAACATAACCTGCAACTAGGAGAAAACCCATCAGAGAGAAGAAACCATCTGATGTGCTTGAAGGTGGCTCTCCAACACCTGCGGGAGATGCCCGTAGGAATCTGGTGGCTTCCTCCTAACTCTGTTATTAAAATCCTGTTGTTCCCTGAGGTCACTGCCAGACAGTGCTTCCTGCGGGATCCCACTGCCAGAGTTTTCCATGTATGAGGGTGGGAGCTCTCTGAATTGCTTCCAGAAGAGATTCTGGAAAAATAGGGCGTGAAAACTTGGCAACCTATCTCAATCCGTAGTTAAAGGATATGATATTTTCCTATCAGCTGAAAATACTGTGAGGGTAACTCAGGAGAAATAAGTCAGAAGACAGTGCAAGAGTGACTGGGACCGAATAATACACGGTGCTCTGTGTGCCCTTTAATCTAAAGTTGCAGTATTGATACGGGCTCACAATCTTTACTGGCGAGCAATGGACATTGTTGGTTCAGGGCTCACTTCATTTACTGACAAATACATTACAGCTAATTGTTTGCCCAACATTCATTGCTGTGAACCTGAATAGTGGTCGCGTGCCAGCCTTTTGGGATGCAGATGTGTGTGAAAAAGAAGGTTTGATTACATTCAAAGGCAGTGAATACAAAAAAATAAAATAAAATTCAAACCTATAAAGGTTAACATTCACTTCCCAGAAAGCCCAAGGAGAAAAGCCAGTGATTAATACAATTGATTGTGAGACAGGAATGGAGCCCATCTTATACCTGCAACCTTACCTAACATCAGAAGAATGACATGATCCTTCTTAAGGGCAGACAGCAAGCGACACACGCTGCTGGCCGCAGAAGACTTGGAGACATTTGAGCTCCACCTGCATTGTACACAGATGGGCCCGAGCCGAGATTAAGGGGTGCTTTGCAGTGGAGGTCTGATTCAGGTAGTCCCAATCGTTTGGCATTAAGCACTCCCTGATTATTACCCTATTGCACAGTTGCTATGTTGATTACCACATCAGACACCCGGTGTATGGCATCCTACTCAGTTAATGAAGCTCCTAAATAAGGTGGAACCTGACAGGTCATGCTGTATGCAATTGCTGGCTTAGAAATTTTTTTCACTTAGTAGATCTTGACATTGGGTACTATAAAAATTTAAAAACCAGAGGACGAACTATCTTTGTCTAAGGTCATAGTGTGGGACAGTGAGTGCCTGAGTTCTTGGGGCTTCCAGCGATGTTTCTGAAGTGACTTCTGCCATCTCCTGCTGATAATGTTACTTCTGTGTTCTGCTGGTGTGTGTATCTGTGGGGGGGAAGTGTGTGTGTGTGTGTGTGTTCGTTCCCTCTTGCTGGTGTTGATGGACTGTGACACCTTCGCTCAGGAAACCATGCCAGTGTTAAGTGCCTTTGCAGGCTCTTCTGATCCATGTACCTTTCTGCTTGGAGGGGTTTGCTCCTTCCCCGGAGGGAAGCTGACCACTGGCGTTTGGTCTGACTGATGTACGACAGCACAAAACTCACTTAATGGTTTTCACTGTCTCTCTGGCTGATGGCCTTGGGAATTAGGATGTCTGGCTTCTCCCTGGACCAGGCAGCCTCTGTGCTTGTCCTCACCCTGAAGGCCATTTGGGTTGACATTCTAGAGAGTTCAGCTTACATTCTAATAATAGCGAGAGCAATTTAGGATGATCTTTTCTGATCATATCAAATTTTCCTTCTTTTTATCCAAGCTCAATTTTTCATTCAAAATTCCAAACTTAAGTCTAAGAACTAGCACATGTCTCTGCTTGCACATTCCTTAGGCTAAGAGATGTCTCATGTCTCAGAAGAGATGAAATGTGGAGTTGGTCAGATGTAAATTCTGGCTCTTAGCTGAATTTTTTTTAAATGTACCAAAAGACTCTAAATGTACAGCCTTGTCAGCAAATTGTTCATAATATTTTATTTGTAAAATGCTCAGCAAATATTTAACTATAAATATTAACTATAAAATTAAAATTTATTACCTTTGTTAAATAGTAGGATAATTAGAAAAGGAGGAGATTTAGATAAATCATGGCATTTATTTTTTAGTCCTGATTCATTTAAAGCTGCCTTTGGAGTTTAAGTTTAGCTTTTTATTTGTTTGTTTATTAGCTGCAAAGCTCCAGATATGCTAAATGAAATAAATGCAGCATCACAGGATGTAATGAAAACTTGCATCAAAACTACTTTAATCCAATTTAGCACAGTTATTGCCCTTAAGGGCATGCTTTCTTATGGGATCATAAAAGGTACTTGAATTTATCTGGAGATAAGAAGACAAGTAAGTTATTGAATAACAGCAGTCTTTTACATATTTAAAAGTTAAATGCACAAAAGATGGTGCCTACCTTTTCTTCTTAAGAGGAAGCAGGAGGAAATAGACCTGAGTGGAAAATGGAAATATTCTTTTAAATGAAAGAGAAATTTCAGTCAACAAATCAATCATCTCCCTTATGCAAAGGCTATACGTGCCCATAGGGAAAATGAGGCGGTGGGACACAGCCTGGGGTCCCCAGCTCGCAGACCTGAGGGGCTCAGACGGGTTACATATAGGTACTGGAAAACGAAGGGTGGGAGCTCAGTGAGAGCAGTCCAGCACGGCATGGCGGTTAGCACATGTGCTTAAGGAAGGGTTTCTCAGTCTCAGCACTGCTGCCGTGTGGGCCAGACACTCCTCTGTTTTGGGGGCTGTGCTGCGTGTTCTGCCATGGCTGACAGCACCTCTGGCTCCTGCCCCCTCCGTGCCACCAATATTTTCCCCTGCAGTGTCCACAACCCGAAATGGCTCTGAACACAGCCACATGTCCCCAGGGTAGAGAGTGTGCAAAATCGCCCCCATCGGGAACCACTGACTTAAGGAATGAAGAAAAACTTCGAAAGCAGTCACATTTGAGATGAACGTGGAAGGGCAGGGACAGCCAGTTCGGGTCGTTCTGGGGAATTGTCTTCGTCAGAACCGTGCATTTAGAAAGATGAATCTGAAGTCAGGTGTACGATAGCCTAGAGCAGGAAGAGCCTTGAAGGAGGGCCACCTGTGAGGAGGGGCGAGTTTTGGTTATTTGAGTGGGTGAACACGGACACCCACTCTTCACTCATTCGGCGAAGCAGCCCTCATACTTGCTGTGCCTCTCTCTCAAGTGTGGGCACTGACCATCCCAGCGACTGGAGGTAGGACAGCAAACGAGACAAAGTCCCTGTTCATGTGCAGCTTACATTCTAGAAGGGGAGGAAACAAACATGACACATGAAAATGTAACTCAAATACTTAAAAAATAGTACTTACAGTCTATGAAGACAGTAGAACAGTCAATGTGACCATTAGTGACTAGAGGCTCCTGCTGTTAATGATAAAACTTATAATGAAGATATACTGCCAACTTTGTTACAGTGAAATTACATTTACATCAACATTCATTAGAAATCTCATCCCTAGGTGGCCAAAAATAGAGGTAAAATAGAATATATTTCTTCCCTGTTGACACATAAAAGTATCTTTATGAAAAACATTACTTTGTAAGTTTATTCAACAGAAAAGGATTTTACTTGTATGGCTATCAGGACACTTGGACAGTTCCTTGTAAAACTGTGGGACAGATTACAAGGCAAGAAGAAAGAAGGCAGCTAATGTTTGCTGGGTTGCAGCACACACTAGCCAGCGGTGCTTCTGAGCACCTGGTACTTAGTTTCAATCGCAGACGGAGGCCAGGGCCCCAGAATCTCTCCTGTGGAATACAGCTTCCCAGTCTGTCCTTTAGTTCTGTACTTCTTCAATACATTATATGTTTGTAAAGCACAAAAAGATCACACCCATTTTCATGTTAAAAATCACTAATGGCTCTCCGTTGCCTTAAGATCAATTAGCAATTTCTGACCAAGGCCCAGTGAATTTCCTAGGGTCCTTGAAAGCCTGTGCTCTCCCTCTGCCTCCTCGGAGCCTCCCTGCCTGCTGGAAGCTCTCCACTCCACCCCACAGCCCACCTCGCTAACTCCCTGTCACCCTTCAGGACTCACTCAGAGGTAGCTTCCTTATGAACATCTTACCTGATTGTCCCGGGTCTAATTTAGATGCCCTTCCAAGGTGCAGTGGGTGCACTTCATATGCAGTGGCCACACTTACGTGGACCCTGTTATGTGGTTGCTGGTTTCCTTGTCTGGGTTCTTGAAGGTTCATCCTGGTGGACCCAGCAGGTTTACACAAGGGCCCAGCACAATCAGTAATACTTGCAGGGTAATGCATTTTAGAAATGAAAAGGCTGGTGCTCAGAAAGCATATGTTACTTGCTCAAAGTTACACAGCTATAAATAGAGGATCTCTACCTGTGGGGCTTAAAAACTCAGGTTCTCTCTGTATTCCAAGGGAATCTGTGTATTCTGTGAAGCTGTGTAGGAGCATTACAGAGAATCATTTGGCTAAGATGGTTTACTGGTACCCTTGCTGAGAAGTATTCAGTAATATTCATCATTAATAAAACAGTGGACATCCTTCAGGATGTCCTCACTTGAGCAGTTTCTTTCTTTGAGGTGCTTTTGTTCACCAGTCTAGGATTGCCAACACCTGAGTCCTCTCTGTTCTCAGCCAGTGAAGCATTAGCATTGGGAAAATCTAGATTTTTGTTTCTCATTGTTTTGATTCATTAACATTCTATTAGACATTTACATAAGTGCTTTTATTATGGTGCCTAGTATGCTGCACTGCCTCACCACACCCATAACGTCAGTGTGCAAAACCGTACTGGGATGTGTGGAAAAACTATGCAGTGTGCAATAATGCACAATTGAAACTGCTAAAATATCCGTGTGTTGTTTAACAGATATCTAAAGTTGCAGCACCTTTGATTCATTACTTACTGTTCTTTAGTCCTCATGCTTTTTTCTAGACACTAAAATGCAAAGTGGACAAAGTAGAGAGGAATTTTGTTCTATCATTCAGCTACCTCTAGGCTTGCCCCTAAGTTTGTGACTCTAGTAAATAGCAACATGTTTCCTTGAGCATATAGAAATGTAAAGAACAACTGTGAAACAAAATGTTTTGAGTAATATGCTGAAATTCTTTTCAAATATTAATGCCCCTTCAGTACCTATGTAAAATGGATATGTAATGATTATAGCAAATAAAGATATTTTTCCTTCAAATCTTGGGTTTTTACCATTACTGCTTCTGGCCAACCTAGATGGATTTGCATGTCAGCTGTGGTATACAGGCTTCTTCCCTGGGCAGGTGTGTACTCTTTTAGCAATATGCTAACTACCTATGGTAAGCTGGATTAATAGACTAATAGTAATAGCAAATATTTGTTATTGCCTGGGTGTTTGTTATAGTACCAAGGCTACTTTTTTTACACTGTCTCATTTAATCTTCACAATTCCATGAGATTGGTACAATTAAATTTTATGTGTTTTCTGGTAAATTCTAAACATTTAAGGAAGAAATAATATTAATTCTACATAAACTGTTCCAGAATATAGCAAAGTTACATACACTTTCCAACTCATTTTGTGAGGCCAACATTACTACTAAAACTAGACAAAGATATTGCAAGAAAAGAAAATTTCACACCAATATCCTTTATGAACACATAGACAAATATACTTTCAACAATATACAAGGAAATGGAATCCAGAAATGTAGAAATAGGATAATACATTATGATGAAGTTTTTATCCTGGGAATACAAAGCTGTTTTAACCTTTGAGAATAATATCAACAGTCTGATAGATTCAGAAAAAGTATTTGGTAAAATTTTGCATCTATATTATTTTTAAAAAAACTCTCAGCAGACTCAGAATAAAGGGAGCTTCCATATAAAAGACATCTATAAAAACCTTACAACACCCCTCGCTACATAACAGCTGCCACTAGACCAGAAAAAAAAAACCCAGAAAAAAAAATGGCTCAAACCAGAGAATAAATCAAAGCCTCAGAGCCAATTTATATAAGCGATGAAGAGATAGCCAACCTATCAGATGCACAATTCAAAGCCTTGGTGATCAGGATGCTCACAGAATTGGTTGATTTTGCTCACAAATTAGATGAACAAATGAAGGCTACAATAAATGAAATGAAGAAAGATGCATGGGGAACCAACAGAGATGGGAGGAAAACTGGGACTCAAATCAATGGAGTGGACCAGAAGGAAGAATGAAACAACCAAACAGAAAACAAGGAAGAAACAAGAATTCAAAAAAATGAGGATAGGCTTAGGAACCTCCAGGACATCTTTAAACGTCCCAACATCCAAATTATAGGGGTACCAGAAGGGGAAGAGGAAGGCAACAAGTGGAAAACTTATTTGAACAAATAATAAAGGAGAACTTCCCCAATCTGGCAAAGGAAATAGACTTCCAGGAAGTCCAGGAAGCTCAGAGAGTCCCAAAGAAGGTGGACCCCAGGAGGAACACATCAAGACACATCATCATTACATTAGCCAAGAATAAAATGAAGGAGAGAATTCTAGAAGCAGCAAGGGATAAGGGCACAGTCACCTACAAAGGAGTTCCCATCAGACTGTCAGCTGATTTCTCAAAAGAGACCTTCCAGGCAAGAAGGGGCTGGAAAGA